>CM033631.1:22177297-22475216 GCA_019453435.1 Rhinogobius similis
GGTGCAAATGGAGAAGGCATTACAAACTGGGATCAAAATGTTTGAGGCTCAGTGATAGATTTGATTTGGATGGCTGGTGCTTGACTAAATAAAGGAATAAAGTGAGGAGGCAAACTCTGAACAGTCAGAGGGAGGACTGTCCTGTAAATGAATGAACACCTGGATTAATGGGGTCATTGATTAGCAGGCTGCTGAGGAAGGAGAATCCTGGCCAAGGCAGGCATTTTATTTTGAATGCATGTCTCAAACAGTGTTTCCCTCTGCTGGTTTTACAGGGCCTTTACAAGTGTCTATAAGGGGTTAAAGCATCGGCGTGCAGCATGTAGTTGAAACCTTCTGCAAACTCTGGAGAATGCTTTTATTGCATTTTTCTTTAACATTCTTGGTTTTATACAAACATTTTCTATGGTTTTATGAGATGTCATTTTTACATTGTACAGTTTAAATTTTGAGATTTGCAGTGCCTGTACATTTCTGTGCCAGTGCAAGTAGAGTACAATGCTTTACTTAGCTTTATGAGGAAACCCAGGACACAGCTGGCCCTTTAAATCTGGCGCAGAGGGCTTGGCGGGCTAATAGATGCAGTCTAAAGTGCTAATAGATGGCAAGCTGAAAAATGGCCTTATCTGAAAAGGTCCCGGACAGTTATAAATGAAATAATGACAAAGGGCACATTCATCTATGTTCATGGCCTTCTGGGGGCCCTCCAGCTCAACATTTGATCTGTGTGTGACTGTCTGTGTATCTGGTGCACATACAAGCTCTCAGTAATGTAATGTCGCATGTCTTACCTTTACTCTCTGTAACAGTTTCTTTTTGTAGGTTATATTGCTTGCAAAGGATGTGGTGGGTAGGCTGAAAGACAAAAAAGGAAAAGGAAATTAACAAAGTCATAAAAGTAGACGTGGGACATTTACCTCACAGTGGGCTGCTGTCATTAGACACTATCGTCAAACTGTTCATGTGGTTTTAAAGTGCCAGGAAACACTGACTTACACAGGGAGTGATCTTGCTTGGAAACAGCTCATTATTACACACCATTACTGTATCAGCAGCAAATGCAACTTCCACATGTTTTGTTATCATGATCTGTTTTATAGCCCGTGTTTAAAACATGTCCACACAACTTTGTTTTAAAACAGAGCATATGTATGTTTCAGTGAAACTATATAGGCTAATGCTGTTCTTGCATACTGTAAATAGTGACTTGAAAGTCACTGATGGTCAGGGACGCCACCTATTGGTTGACATCAGTCAGAGTTTAAAAAAATAAAAACGATCCACATGTTGACATGGCTTGGTGCTGTTCTAGTGCTGGGGGCCTGGTCCTGGTTTAGTAACACATGGTGACAGAGCCATGATAGAAACATGAAAAATGATAGAAAAAAAAGAAAGATAGAAAATTTAGAATTTTGTTCTTCTTCTTTTCTGTTCATCGACACAAGATTCCTGATGAACTTGAGGGCAGAAATCTGGAAGAGCGGATGAATAAAGCGGTCTCAGTGGAGTCAGCAACTAAGAGTAAGTAATTGATTAAGTTGCATGTTCAGCCATTTTGAAAACATTGATCCCCTGCTTATAATAGGCCTACGTCCAATATTAATAGCGATAGAACACCGCCATCTACTGGTTTAAATGTGAAATTTAAACAAGCCATCAAGCAGTAGTCCCATTGAAGTGGCCCAATTCTTAATACTTTAATTAAATTAATAAAATGTTCTACAAACTAAACAATATAAAATAAAAGCCTATTGAAAACAGTGTAAAATAAACATGTCATTATGTTAATTGAAAATATTTTAATAGAACCCTATCTTTCACTACTACATGATCAAAACATTTAGGCTTACTTAAGCCTAGCTCTTTGACACTTATTGTTACTTTGTGCTACTTTTGTAACAATGGTATTTACAGTCAGACAAATCTTCTCTCCCAGTCCCACCAGGCGGGCTCCTGGCTTTTAGCGAGGGGTAATGCTCTTACAAATGCTCATCTTAGTGTACACTGTGGCACAGGTCACAGGCCAAGATGTCTAGTCTTTTATTGTCTACTTACCACTGAGTAACTATTTGACTTCAATGTACAAAATCGGTAAACAAAAACAGGCCAGTCATGACTTACGGGAAATGCAAAACGGATCAGATTCAAATGTGTTATTCAAATATATGTAAGCAAATATCAACCTGCAGTGGAATTTAGCTTCATAAAAACCTGGACAATATTATTCATAAAAATGCAGACAGAACAGAATTGCTGTAGGTTTTAGATGTGTAGCTGTACAATGAATGGCTATTGACAATAGAAAAATAACAAAATGTGTAGACAGTGAACTAATCCAAAGAAATCATGAAAGTGTAAAATGTGTATTAGTAATCCACCCTGGGGAAGAATTTTAAAATATGGCTCTCAGGGGTTTTCAGACTACGGCATGAGGACCAAATGCTTTTTAATATGACAAATACTTTTACCACATTTTTAAAAATTGTCTTCTGAAATCCTAAACTTGTGCGGCGGCACTGTCGTAACCATATTTGTGATAAATACATATATTTTTTGAGTGATTTGAATGATACTTTGACCACCTCTCCACAGCCCTCTCCTTCATCTGTGTTTGAAAAATGAATGAACAATGGAAAAAGTTTGGACACCGTTGCTCTAAAGAATAATTTCACTTATTGCACTGTTGACCTAGAAGTAGTGGGGACTAGCCAAATAAACTCCTAAACTCTGGCCGTTTTCCAGCTGGTCAAAGCCAGGATAATCCTATACTGTATATTGAAAGAGGAGCATGAAGTACAGGGAGACAAACATAAGTAACTATAAGAAGTTAGTTTGAATTTGTGACTTAGTAAGCTACAGTTTGAGAAGAAAGGCGATGCAATCCTGTACACGAAGGCCTCCATCAGAGCAACAGGCAACAAAAACAGTGCTAAAGGTGTCATAGGCAAATACGGGAAGAAGGAGGAGGGGAGCTCTGTGATTGGCCGGCTTGTCTGTGACGCGAGTGGCTTGTTGGATTGAAGTGCTGTGTCCTGTTGTATTTAATCCTAACTCATTAAGGAACAGTGAGCATGTGGCTGTGATCGCCCTCAAGGGAGAGAGAGAGAGAGAAAGTGTCACAAAGAAGGAAGGAGCACTGAACAGTCCTTCAAGGGAGATAAGTGGACCTGATTTACAGCTTGAGATTTACAAACTGCAAAGCAAGAAACCTTTGATTCTTTTTCTCTCATGCCTGCTTCAGCCCATCACAACTGCATTTGTATCTACTAAAGCTTTTTTGATTACTGCTTACAGGTGTGGCCCGCGGTGAAGCATGCCCACAAACGGAATTAACAAGGCCTTGAAGTTGCAGTTTGGCCTCATCAATTATGAGAACCGCTACCTGACAGCAGAGGCCTTTGGTTTCAAGGTGAACGCCTCAGGGAACAGCATGAAGAAGAAGCAGATTTGGACACTGGAACAGGATGACCAAGATGGGCAAGTGGTGTTCCTGCGCAGCCACCTGGGGCGCTACCTGGGATCGGACAAAGATGGGAAGATCTCATGCGGGGCAGAAAAGCCAGATGCCGACTGTAGATTTCTCATAGTACCCCAATCTGATGGTCGATGGGCACTGCAGTCAGAATCGTACCAGCGCTACTTTGGAGGTTCGGCCGACTACCTCTCCTGCTTTGCACAGGTCATAGGGGAGCAAGAACTGTGGGCAGTCCACTTGGCACTTCACCCACAGGCCAGTTTGCTCAGTGTGGCACGCAAACGCTACGCCCATCTGTCCGCCACAGATGGGGAGATCTCTGTGGACAGCAACATTCCCTGGGGAGTGGACTCTCTGGTCACCTTGGTGTATGCTGACGGCAAGTACAGCCTAAAGACCTGTGACAGCCGCTTTCTCAGCAATGATGGCAAGCTGGTGAAAGACAGCACCAACAGCACAAGCTTCACACTAGAGCTCAAGTCAGGCAAGCTCGCCTTCAAAGACTGTGAGGGGAAGTACCTGAGTCCTGTGGGACCCACTGGAACGCTCAAGTCCGGACGCTGCTCCAAACCGGGGAAAGACGAGCTGTTTGATCTGGAAGAGAGTCACCCACAAGTCGTGTTTCAAGCTGCAAATAAAAGATATGTCTCAGTCAAACAAGGTACAGACGCAAAATGTAATAATTTCCTCCAATCACTCTGATATTATAATGTGTGCATTATTTTTTATCTTACCCTAAATCATATATATCAGACCTAGAAATAGTAAAATCTCTCCTGAGCAGCTATGCTGTAAGAAGCCATTCTCGGGGAATAATATTTGAATATTCAAGGTCAGGCAAATGAGCAATATGCGGCCTGCAACAAAGGATCAAAAGAGTTTTTGAAGTCCAATATATAACTCCATAGTGTGTAGAGATCAGGCTAAGTTTAATCAACTTTTATAGCTATAGTGCCTCATCTTCAGTGAAACAGCCATGACACTGCCATTATTATATTGTTTCAAGAGTTCAGTCAGACTAATAAAAATGATTAGATCCTTGTATGTTGTGCACAATGTAATTATGTTATAATTGCACACGTTATAGTCAGAATATAAACATGTGTAACAGTCTATAAGTGTAGACTTCCCACTTCAGACTTAAAGTGGCCGGACACACAGAAGAAGGCATTTGTGGTAATGGGCTTTGTCATCTCCACTGTGTGTCCATTGAAGATTAAGCTGCGTGCAAATGACTTTGGGGCAGATCCATGCCCCAAAGGTGTAAATTACATTCAATGGTCCTTAAGCCTTGTATTTACAAGCTTCTAAGCTCCATCTTCAACACACGTTGTTGTAAATGTTCCTGTGGGATAAAACACAAGGTGGTCACAGAAATGTATCATTATTTACATGTTCATTCATTAAAAACATAACGCTTTAATTATTTTAAAGATTTATTTTTTTGTTATGGGTGGACAATTGGGCATATAGTGTGGAACACAGTCTAATTAACTGTGACTTTTAGAACTGCAACAAAATGCGCTGGAAATGTAACCTTTGGTATAATGTGCAGCATGATTTATTTTGAACAATGACATTTGTAATTCTTGTGTTTGGCTGGTGCTAAGTAATGTTTTAAGGAGCAATGGACAGAAAGCTGCTTAGTGGGTCCTGCAGCGCAGATTTGCATTTCACCACTCAGGGACTTACAGCAGGTGCATGCAGAGGGAGGGTGGAGGGGTGACTGTAGGGATTAGGGTTGTTACAGGCTTAAGAGAAAGGCTGGAGGATATTTCAGTGGCACCTAATTTGAACTGTAGCCGACACAGTTGATTGATAAGTGTATGTGTATTCTGCTGCCCATGACACACTCGCTGACTGCCATGGATTAAGGGAATAACATGCAATCGAGGCACTCACCTCTGTATGTGGGTGGGCCAAACGAGCCATGTTGAAAGTGCTCATTGAACAAAAGAGGTGCAAAAGAGGGTGGTCACTAAGTGGACTTTATGAAGAGCAGAATTGCATGCTCTTTGCATTTAAATTTAAATATTAAGTCATTTTCCCACAGAAGCTTGTGTGAATGTGAATCATATGTGCACTACAAAACGTGTTGTCTTTGATTAAATAAAAGTTAGCATGCCACCACATAGATTATTAAATTATTATTTTATATTTTATTACATAGACAAACTATTAGTTGTTTTTCTTCTTTTCTTTTTTAATGTAAGTTTTATTTTACCAAGCAAAACATTAAGAACAATTATTATTATTTAAATATTGGCCTGGGAGTTCTAGAGAGCAAACAAGAGGAAGGGAGAGGGACTGAAAACAGAAACAATTTCACCTCTACAGTAATTTAGAATAATGGATATAGAAGCATTATTCCATTTCAGTTCAGACCTGTAAATCATCTTATAGTCTTATATTTATATTGTTTAATCAACAGCCTTTCTGAGATGTATTTCTTCTCCTTTTTACCAGGAGTGAGCATTTCAGCCAATCAGGATGCAGAAACTGACATGGAGACCTTTCAAATGGAAATTGACAAACAGAGCAAGAAGGCCATATTCAGGACTAATGGTGGATCGTACTGGACTCTGGTGACTCATGGAGAGATTCAGTCCACTGCCACTGAAATGTGAGTGGTCCTCTCAGCTGCACAGTGGAGCATACAGGCTGCTTTCTTTTGACTTTCATCTCAATATGCATCTGTCCTTTTCTTGTTCCAGCGAGGTCAACACTATGTTCGACATCGAGTGGAGAGGACAAAGAGTGGCTCTTAAAGCCAGCAATGGGAAGTACGTCTGTACCAAGAAGAATGGCCAGCTGTCTGCAGTCAGCGACTCTGTTGGTGGGTGATTTTGGTCTCACTCAAATCGAATCCCATACATTCAGTATTAAAAGTTAATTTTAATTCAGGTGATGATGAGTTATTTCTGATGAAGCTCATCAACCGCCCAATCCTCATCCTCCGTGGAGAGAATGGATTTGTCTGTCACCACAAGAACTCCAACACTCTGGATGCAAATCGATCCGTCTATGATATCTTTTCCTTGGTTTTCAATGATGGAGCATACCACATAAAAAGTCAGTATTTAAATGCTGTAATTACTGTATATAACGCCAATACCATAAGTTAAACCTTCTTTTTAACCATATGTAACTTGTGTCTCTTTAAAATTGGAAAGGGAAACCAACAGATGGATTTTCCATAGTACTAATGAATGCAAAATAATTTGAATACATTTTGAATGGTGTTTTTTTGGACTGTACAGTAGTTCACATTTTGTGTAATGCATGTCGTTTTATATGATGTACATGTTTTTCTATAACTGTGTTCAAGAAGCAGCCCATCTACACATAACAGCATACTCATAAACACAAGTGTGGGTGATCATGCACAAGTAACTGTATTCTTTGAACAGGTGCTAATGGAAAATACTGGAACGTGTCCAGTAATGGCCTGGTCTGCTCAGATGGAGAGAAGTCGGAGGACTTTTTCCTGGAGTTTGTGGAACACGGACGAGCCGCCATCAAATGCTCCAATGGGAAATATCTCCGTGGAGACCAGGGAGGTACTCTGATGGGTGATGGTACTTGTGTTGATACTATGTCTATGTGGGAGTACTGACAAATCTGTAACTGCTGCCATTCCTGCTGCCACTAACATATACAAAGAAGCCTACTTTAATATGAACCCTACTGTGCTGCCAATTGCGCAAATCAGTTATTGGTAAGATGCTGGATCCATGGCACACTGGGATATTCAGTGTTTTGAAAATGCAACATGAGTGATTGAGGAATGAGTTTAATTTTTAAATCGTCTCTACTGACCAGTTTAGCTACAGAAGACTGCTGCACCTGTCAGCGTAATAAGCATACTCGTCGCTCCACACCTGGTTCTGTATAAGCAACAGCTTGAAGATTTGAATACTTTTCCTTTGGGCTGGACAATGATGTAATTTTCTGCAAACCAAATTCAAATATGACAAATGACCTGTGCCAGTGGTGTCTTGTTTACATTAATTTTGAATTTAGAAACAAAGTTATGTTTATTGTGGCCCTCAACGCAAACACAAGTGCACATATGAAATAAGGCACAGCTCGACAAAAAAAAAGAACTATGGTGTTCTCCCCAGGAGCCTTAATTCTTTACATTCACACCCTATTCTCATTCCCATGCATAGAAAAAAACACGTTATTATTGAATTTTAAATAACATCAGAGTTTGCATTTGAGAAACAATTTGGAATCCAGCTTATTTGTTCGTTTTACAGTCCGTTGCACAACTGCAAGTGAAGAAAGTCATTTTGTGGAGATGCCTTTGACTGCAAGAGTTCCAATCAAGGCCAATGTTGTCTTTTATTTGATTTCTAAAATACAGCAAATGGTGATTTAAGCTATTGCATGTACATTGGTAATTGCCTGAATGTTGGATTTAGTAAATACAATATATCACAAAGAGTAGGCTACACAAGTAATTTACAGCACAAAGTAATTTTTTAAAACACATATTGTAAAATTGTTATTTTATATATCAATATAGTATGTTCATTAAAAAGAAAATGTGCTCTAAACTGCTGTTAGGTTACTTTACTTACAGATTATTTTATATGTAAAATACATGTTTTCTTTCACTGTTTTTGGACAATAATAATAAAATAAATAAATAAAACAAAACATATATATCTTTCATCTTCTCTGGTAACATTTAATAACTGGGAAACAGGGAATATAAACTCTCAGTTGGTACTTAAAATGTGACAATAACACGTCTTATGAAATTAATCCACTAGAGGGCAGTGTGTACCTCTGTGATTTGGTGTCTGCCCTCCCGCTTCAGCGCAATCTGCAAAACCAGCACCTGCGAAGTCCCCATCAGTGGCCACGTTTACAGAAAGCTTCAGCTCTTCTCCTAATTGCAATTTTCCACTTCACTCTGAGATCTGTTCGGAATTCCGGTCAGCTACTTTTTTTCTTTATTGAGCAATTTTGTGTGGCCATTTCCTCATTATGCAAAGCTTCCTTGTTTGAATGTGTAATTGCTTTGGCAAAGGGCGTGTTTGAGTATTAATATGCATGGATAGACTCACTTGTCATTATAAACTGACCACTGAGATGAAACGATCTTTCGGATTAACTAGAAGATTAACTATGTACTTTTAATGGACTGTATCCTACTGCAGGTTCCACTGTGAACTTTCTGACCCAGTGGCTTTTATCAGTCTGTGTGAACTTGATAGCACTCAGGATCTTCAGGTAAACGCACTCTCGATTATAGCACAGTTGTCTCTGCACTGCACTAAAACAACAAATGTGACTCATTTTCTAGTGGAGGGTTGGCTGTCCTGTCTCCATTGAGATGTAATGGCTTTGCCTGGAAAGTTCCACAGTATTGCACTTGGCTGTCTCCATGAAAACAAGCAGGCCATGCCATAAGGCCAAGTTACAGGTCAGATTTGTGTCAAAGCTCATTTTGAGCAATAAAACACTTGAAGTTTAATAAATGCAAGACATAAAAGTTTTACATCATACTCTTGAACATTCCAAGGTCAAAGCAATAACGTCTTCATGGAGACATGCAGGTGACAGACCCTCCACCAGAAAAGTTACACAGTGTACCTTTAAACTGAATACAGTGTGTTTTCAATTGAAATTCACAACACATAACGTGAATATCTCTGAGCAGCATGTTGGGGTCAGTGGAGAAGAAGCTGTGCATCAGGTCAGGTGTACAGAGACAGTCTTGCACGGAATATTGTTCTTCAACAATACGTGCGTGAGTCAAGAAAGGTTCTAAGAATTGTTGTTGTTATATTGTGTGTAGGGGTGGGACGATAAGTCGTGGTATCAATGGGCTTCTGACTGTACTGACAGCTTATTTATTTCCACTCGGTCTCTGGAAGAAGCAGCACTCCTCACAGACAATGATAGAAAAAGAATAGTCCCAAAAAAATTTTAATCCGTGTATGCCTATTGGCATTGTAGGCTGTATGTTTTGCCCTGATAATAATCTTGCACTCCCAAATCTCTGCACTGCAAAGTGGTATAACCAAGAAACATATTAACTTTTTGTTTAATGACTTGTTTATATCTTGGAGCGCATTGCAACTCCACAGTTTACCATCATACATTGGTATTTATGGTCTCAGAACATGGTTTAATGTTTCTAGTCTTCTTTTACTGCAGCAGAAACAGTTTAAAGTAAACACACACGAGTGTTCCTTTCAGCTGTTCAGTGAGTGCATGCCTCCACCTTGTACATCGTATTCTGTCACACCATTAACTTCATGTCCTCTTTCACTATCTGCGCCTCATTCTGTCTGACCAGCTCTTACATGAGAAACTTTTCACCCCACTTGCCAATGTAATTGACAAAACTGTCTCTCTTATGTAGGCTTTCTTATCCTGGTCAAGAGAGACTGCTCTTTTCTTTTGAAATCACCAACTCAACAAAAAGCTCACATCCTCCCAGTGCAAACTATATTTTCCTCAAACATAAAATATGAAGACGTGCACCAAAATAAGGTGATGTCGCTAACAAAATATTATATTTTCAAGCTCAGTATTCAAATATTGGACAGTGTTTTATGGAATGTGCGGTTGTTCAGATTGGGCTAATACTTTTCATAATAATAATTTCCTGAAACCTTCAGTTGCAGAATTAAAAGCCAAGATAAGACATTTTCCTCTAAAGCAGTTTCACATTCAGTTTATTATGGTTACAGTTCTGCTGCAGTCTGAGAAACAACGTCTATGTTCTGGAGCTGCACGTAGAGGCACAGACAAACCACAAAAGGTAAAAATCCCTTCAGAATCACAGCATTAAAGCTAGTGCTGTGGAGAGGCTATTTCTACTTCCCAAATTAAGTTAAATAGCCCTGTATTTCCAAAACACTGTTGCAGAGGTCCACCCACAGGGATTTTTTAATATGTATTTTCTCATCTTTGTTTTCTATACGACTGATCATGGTTACTGTGTGGATCCCTTTGCCTTAGAAAATGTAGTCAGGGAGGCCACACTGAGATCTGACATGAGCGGAGTTGCAAATTGATTAAGCATACAGTTCTGAACACCTATGGTGTCCCACGTCTAACAAACCATGACGCTGTATTGTGTCATCATCAGCTCTTGTTCTTCATCTGTTTGCACTCTCACCTCAAGTTAGATCAGACGTCCCGACCCTGCCTTCGCCTCAGCCATGCATCATCTGTCTTTGGTGCATCGCTGTCCCTCACTTGCCCCTGCTCACCGACTTGGAGCACCACAAGAGGTTTTGCAGATGCTATAATCCTGTCATTGTCTTCACATTGTCCCCTGTCCCCAGCCTGCAGCACAACACTTGCAGTTTGTCCTCAGCATTGATCTCCAAAGCAGACGGAATATGGAGCAGGTGGTCATAATGTTATATCTTGCCTGACCAGCCAGTCCCACCTACATTCTGTTCATATTGCGTTTGGTCTTGGCTGCAGGTGAATAAAATGTGGTCGATAAAGATTATACTAATTGGAGGCATGTAGTTTGCTGTGAATGATAATAATAATAATAATAAGATACCCGATGAACTCTGGCACCTCTCAGACAAACATCAAAACATATATAACAGAAATGGCACCATTATTCTCATTGTAAGTCTTGTGCCAATGTGCAATCATGACAGATGGCCTTAATGTAAGTGTATGCAAGCCACCCAGAGGTCAGTAGTCGCACCGACTGAATAAACACACCTCATACCACTGTGATTATTCAGGCTAGATTGTCTCCCACGCTGGCTTAGTTTTATGTGCTCGGAAATGTAATTAATTCAGCCACACCACAGACTTTATTGTTGTGTGTGTGTGCCCAATATGTCAACAAGTCATTTTACTCTCAATTCAATTAACTGTAGATTGACAAGTCCTTGCTTTTCCCCCTGAAAGCAAATCCCAGGACTGACAGACTATTTATCTGTGGTCTGTGGTAGTGGCATGGATAATCAAAAATAAAAGTAGGGTGAAGTGCATTCTATTAAGTGATTGGGGGATGTACTTCTTGGCACCAAAATATGTGTGTGTTGTGACATCATAATCAATTCCTGCCAGGGCTGAATTAATATGAAGTGGTTCACACAATAGTCTTTTATGCCCAATACAATGATGCAAAGTGTAATATTCCAAGGTGGTTCGTGTACTCTTGGTTTGAAGTAAGCTGCGCCTTTCCAGATGCAACCAAGGTATTTGAATGAAACTACTGAACTAAACGCGTCTTTTCCATTTGTGCAATTAACTGATGTTTGAGCTTCATGTAATTACCTCCAAGAATTATCAAACAGAGTGTGAATCGTTCTTGTGCTACAACATTTCAAAGCTGAACAGGTACTTTACGGGTACTTTGGCGTGATTGAGAGTGAAGCCTAACACCCATTTTCCTGCGGAGCACTGCACAGGTTTATTTCCCAATGAGACGCAAAGGGTAGAGAATATACTGCAATGGATTCAATGTGTCCAGGAGTAATAGAAGAGCTGACTGGTCCAGACTCTAAGGCCCATCTGTACAAGGGAGAATTTGTGGCAGTGTCTGAAAATTGCCTCTCACTCATGGCCCTCCCTGTGCACCTTGACAAGTCCAGTTTTACAAGGAAGAATGAAGGTGCAACCACAATGGGAAAGCTTGGCACTCAGAGTATAAATGTCCAGTGTTTGATCGACGTAAAGCAACAATTTGAGGAACAGACACACTCTCTTGTATTGTGGCTATTCGTTCATTCGCAGAACCACACTGAAAAGTCATTTTAAGTGTTGCATTTTATTACCAGGCACTGCTCAACTCCAAGGACACATTTTCCTCAAGCTTTTATTTTATTTGTTAAGGACTTTCACAGTGCATATAAACACATTCCGTCTTATACAAACTGTCCTCAAACACTGAGATTGCCATGGAAAGGAACAAGAATAAAATAAATCATACATTTTACACCAAGGGCATTAAGCTGTGATTAATATCTATTTTGATGGTTACCTCTAAATTCCATCATGGTCAAACATAACGAAGATCCACTTTTGCAATATTATGGAGATAAATAACTCAAGGCTTGAAATTAAGATGTATCCTTATATAGGCTACATAAAATAAAAGTCTGAATTAACCCCCTTTGACTGGGTTTTTTGTTACTGCTGTGTCTTTTTTTTTTACTGCTGTTACTGCTTTTGTTACAAGTAATTTGCTTGTAATATATACAAACTGAAAATGAGTGTCATTCCTTGTTGTAAAATGATAGACTACTTATAATCAATATACCTGTGTTTTAAATGCATATATAAATACCATAGGCAAGTACGCATGAGTGAGCAAAATCAGACCGGTTGAACTACGATTGAAGTAAAGCTTTTATTCATGCTTTTCCCTTCGTTCGGCGTATGTTAAGTTTTATTCTATAGCTACTAACCGGAAGTCATCTAGTGCATCTCCGTAAAGTGACTTGGAATAAAATCACAAGCGCTGCAACTGCGGTCACTCGTCTCCAAATCACAGAAACAAAAGCGCATCTCTCGCTCCTCTGTCAACAAGAAACAGGAGTTGGAAGATACTCTTTTAATGCTACGTGCGTAACAGCGGCTGTGATGGAGACATTCCACTTTGGAGACTGATCCAGCTGGAGCGCCTTTTACGCACGGGCACATCCCCGGAGCGTTTTGCCTCTGTAAACGCTCTGTGACACAAACTGTGGAGAATGAGGTACGGTGCGGTGGTCCTCTCCGCGGGCTTCTTTGGAATGTTAAGTTTCTGTCTTTTGGCCGTGGCTATCGGGACTGATTACTGGTATATTATTGATGTGAATAAACCTAACTCCACTGCGTCCGAGGACTATAATTCCCATTCTGGACTGTGGAGAATCAATGAAGGTAAGGGAATTTAAAACAGTGGTAAGATGTATGTTTTAGATCAATAAAAGCAATCACAAACTTCAGAATTGCGCTCTGTTTAAATTGGCGTTGGCTTTTCTTGTTGCCGTACAAAAGAAAACCGCATTTATTGATCATGATGTGGCTGAACCCTCGATCATGCTGGGTTGCCATGATTGCTTCCAATAAATGACAGTTTGTTCAGCTGGCAATGTGAAAGTGCGCAAGCCTTCATAGGAATATTAAGATGTTCAAACTCTTGACAGATGTCGCCTCAACAGTATCCTAAGTCTTCATGACAGGCTAAACAGTGGTTTCCAACCTTTTTTTTTCACAGCGACCCCTATTTTGCATGTGGATATAAAGACGACCCATGCATCCTCCTCCTAGATGCTATTGGATTATAAAGAAAATATAATTATTTTCTGTTTAATACAAATGTTACAGAATAGTGATGGTTATAAAATACTTTAAAGAAGCAATTAACATGCCATCTCTTCATTAAAATTCACAAAATCTAGGTTGGACCTCTTTTCTAAAAAAAAAAACTAAAAAAAAAAAAACTGGGGACCCCATAGAATCTTTAGGGTCTCAAGTTAGGGTCCCTACCCCAAGGATGGGAATGACTGGGTTAGACTTCACTCAAACATAGTCAACATGATAATATTTAAGATTCTGCTAAACATTTTACATTTTTATCACCAGTTGAACAGTTTTCATAATGTTTATAATGTTACTTCCTGGTTGGACATGGGCAACAAATATGACATACTATAAGTAGAGGTAATTCCACAACTGTTACCTAGCAACCATTTTGAAAACAAGGGTGAAAATCCACTTAAATAGTTATGATTTGATAAATAACAATACCTGATAACGCCTTTATTTTTGTTGAATGACAGATTAACCTGTCAAAAAATTGTCAATTTTGTGTAAATTGTGTCTGTATTTTCAATGGCACGTCACTTTTTCTTCACAAACTTCAACTTCACAGATGTAAAACTATAATAAATAATTGCCACAGGTGCTACCCCATCAAACTAAGTCACAATTAGAACATTTTGAGAACCTGTCATGTAGCCTTTAACTTTGACTCCAAGGACACAAGTGACGTGCAGAGAAATGACAGCAGCATGTAGCTCATGTAGCTATCCTGCAGCAGAAAGCAGCAAGGGGGACAAATTTACCAGGGAATGATGAAGGCCACTCTCAGGCAGGTGCACAATCAATCTGTTCCAAAGGTGTGTGCGTGCTTCACACGTTAAAACTAGGCGCGAATAGGTAATAGACATCACCTTTATCAAAGTGTTCTCCAACTTGGCTTGGTGTAAAAGTGTCAGACATTTGTGATTTATGTTACAGAAAAAAACGGACATATAGTTCAAGGAACGACTTTTCCCCTGTGAGGGTAACCTTTCTCTGTGGCATTTTCAGGCGCAAACAAGAGCTCGGTTATTCCCTCCTTCATGGCCAACACGTCTGGCCTGTCAGATGTGGAGAAGGATCTTCTCAGTGAGTGCCTCTGTCGCCAACTGATAATGCTTTGTGTGTTATAGGTGCAATGCATAATAGACAGTAGACTGAAATGTACTTCCCTGGAGATCGATGTCTTGAATTTGGTCACTGCGGGAAGGATCAGTGAAAGACTCCAAACAGAGTACATTAAAGGAGGCATAATAGGCTTTTTTGGCACTCAGTAATAAACTATAACATAAGTAGATTGTCGTTTTACTTTTTTTTTTAAACTGTGAATCGCCGTATTGAACTAAAACGGCTAGATAATAGAAACAGGTGCATTGGCTTCCTGTTCAAAGCTGCAGAACTGATAAGCCCCGCCTCTTTATCATGGCATTTCAACATGTATTTTCATTTACATGTTTTTATTATTGTAAAGGGCTGTGGCATTTCAGAACCCTGCATCTATCAGAGTCTTAATTTTTCAAATAATCACAGCTGTAAGTAGATGGGGCTTTTGGGCAAGATGTCCCCTGTAAGGACCTAGGACCCCTGAAGTTAATAATATTGCCTAATTCCTTAATTTTCAACCATGGAACTCTAGTATGCCCTGAGGTATTACCAAGTGTGCCTTGGAAAAAGGTGAATTCACACATGGATTTTATTGAACAATTTATCATTTTGGCGTGTCCTGAGCTAACCTCAGCACCAAAATGAAAGCAAAACATTTAAAGATAGATTTAAAGAAAGATAAAGGTGTGATTTGTTAATGTTTTAGTTTGTGGTTTGCTGCGGTGTCTTTTCAAACAAAACCACTGTGACTCTAAAAGGTTAAAAAACACCTTTTTTCTGTTGATCACTGAACCTGTGTTGGGATTGATGAGGCAGTAAGTACAGTGACAGGAACCATAAAAAGGGTCTAGACTTCTGCAGTTTATGTTTGTGGAGATATGTCATTACACCAGGTTCAAGAATGAAACTGTGTTCACTTATCTCTAAAGTGTATTATAATCAACATGCTAGTTCAGAAGTATATGACAGACATTAAGCTACGACGTTGGTCCGTTTCTCTAAATGTAAACATAACCAAACACAACGAGAAATGATGTTACACTCAACAACTCCTCTCGACCTTGAAATTGGTGAACGCTTGGTATGTTAGAAAGATCTTATCAGTCTGTCGGAAGTGCAAGGGGCTGAATTAAAGCCATGTAATTTTGTTGTTTCGTGTTGTCCATATTGTTTGTTTCTTTGAGTGTGTGAATGTTGCATGTTTTCACTCACTGTACACACATTTACATGGACAATAATATCTGCTGTCCTATTACTCATCAAGTGCAGAAGAAACACAGACCTGGCTTGTGCAAAGATACAAAAATAGACAACCACCACGAGAGGATATTGCCTTTACCGTAGTACAAAAGATTTCCTTGTGAATGTCAAAATAGACGGCAAATGGTTCTTGCTGTATTGCTCAAATTTTATTAGCTTTCTTCTAACAGTGGTAATGAAAAGCAATGGCTCCCTGGGCGGCTCAAACCCATTGAAACCTCAGCAGTTTTCACAAATAGTGGAAGTCAGCATGAGTGTGAAGTGCTCTATGTAAAAGTACAACATGACGCTGAGTGTGTTTGCTTTGGATTCCAGGTTTGCACAAGATGGTGGTGATCATTCTGCCCCTCAGTCTCATCCTGCTGGTGTTTGCGTGGATTGTGGGGCTTGTGAGCTCGTTGGCCTGCAGTCCCAAGCTGCTGGCGGGATCAGCAACCTATTTACTCTTCTGCAGTAAGTCTCCCCATGTCTGTGTTCTTTTTAGCTTGTACTATTGAGGAAAAATACAATGTAACAGTGTTTGGACGTATTTTATGAGCCAGACAAACTATAAATAAATAAGCATGAAATCAGGAATTGCCTGTGCCATAAAATGTAGATGATGTGCTGTGCTATATAATCCAAAAGATGAGATTTAATGAGATATATTTTTGGACTAAATTAAATAAAAATTTGCAGGTGCACTGTGTAACTTCTTGTACGGCACATATGCTTGTTAACATTCTGCATGGACTGTTCTACAGCATGGCACGGCAGCTGAGTTTGCATGTCTCTCCTCGTGTCTGAGTGGGTTTCCTCCCCCAGACTCTCCTCTTTCCCCCATCAACCCAAAACCTGTACATTTGGTAAAATCCTCCAGCTAAGATAGTCCTGACCAAGACTAGCACAAGATCTGGAGATGGGTCACATTGCTCCTGAAAGGTGGCCCCTGCAGCTCTGGTTGAAGGATGGGTCAAATACAAAGAACAAGCTTTCCTATGGGGAAGGGCAGGCTTACCTTAAATGTAATTGTCTCCATGGCAAACTTGTTAAAATGATAATGACGAAGATTATAGCAAGACAATAATAATAGATTATTATAGTTAATTATCCAGAAAAAAAAACAACACAGGGTAAGCAGGACACTAATGGTGTAAGAAAACATTTGGAAGGGCATCTGACATAAAACTATGAACAAATATGGCAATCACTTATTATTTGCAGTCAAAATGTATTCGTTTCTTGAGTTGATTGTGCAAAAAAAGATGTTGCTCTATCTGAAAAGACAAGGTACTGTACTCAGTCGGATGGACAGAATAACATGGTTGAATTGCACTGCAGTTAACTGAGAAGAAGACCGCTGTGCTTTAATCCTCCTTGGTGTGAGCATTATTTCAACTCAACATTTATGTTTTGCTATTTTATGAATAGTACCAATTACCATCATGTTTCACAACAACTCTCTATCCCATCTATAATGTTTCTGATGAGGTATGAACAGAATCAGCGATATTGATCAGCACATTAGGAATGATTGCTGTTCGTGGAGGAGTGAGGAACAAATTGCTGAGGATTTTGCAGTCTTGATTGCTACTCAGGAAATTTCCACCAGTATAATCAGTCTGCTCTAACGTGAACACTGAAAGCGTAAATAGAAAGCTTCATAAGCAAGCACAATGCATCATACCATTATTTTGAGCTTATCCATTGTTGATTTTAATTGAAGCGAAACACAGCCTTCTGTTTGACTGCAACTTCAAGCTTAAAAAAATGACATCTTACATAATTTATACAATAGGACAAGGATGATCCTGAGGTGGTTTTCAATTAGTTTTAGGTTGAAGACACTCTCACCTAAGGCTTGCACACTGATTAGTGTCAGTTTCTAACCTGGGGAGCATGTTGCTTTCTGTTTGAATGCACAAGGTTTCACACCACCAATCATAAATCACTAATATATATGCAAATATACTTGTATTATTTAAAAACAAAATATATAACTGCTTGGGACGTTGCAGAGGTCAGTGCTGTTCTCAGTTTTCTGGCTTATTTTTTGTTTTCTTTCTCTTTGACTTGTGTATCAAGTTTATTTTGACACAAACAGACTACTTGTATGTTTTATTTGTTAATCCAAATGTCAGTCAAGGCCATCGGAATTTGTGGAGACAAGATATGGTTCCGTACGTCCTTGTAGGAAAAATTTAGCCAATTCCAAACTCCTCCCCTTATGGCATTTAAATTTATTTTATTTTATTTATTTTTTTCTAAAACCTTGACAAGATGACTACAACTGTTACCATGGAATGATTACAGGTTTACACCAACAATATGACACTTTAATTTGTTGTGTGATATTTTAAAAGGCCATAAATAAACATAACTGGTATATTGTTTGTGCATTGTGGCAAAATGGTACAGATTCAAAGAGTGTAAATGGTTATTCAATAAATGGATTAATCATCAGGACTCTCTTCATTATCTTAATTTGTGCTTGTGAAGTCCTCAAGCCACTACTTTATAATAGAAAAATCTATGTCAACAGCTGTTAAAAAGTCAAAGGTCACTGGACTTGGTCACAGGACATTACACCAAGGCCTGATTATATTGCTGCAGAAAATATTTCAATAAACAATATATTTGAAGATTCTCTAACACTGATACTGTAAGCTTGTGATATTTCAAGTTGAAACCTTTGCTAAATATAGCCATAGACAAACGTTCTTTCATTCGAAAAACAATCCTCAATCCGAGTGAGTTTCAGAATCGTGAGCAGCACAACTGATAAAATGTATTTCTTTATTTTCTTTCTTTATTTTTTTTACCGTTGAGCTGTTGTTTCGCTCATCCATCCATCCATTTTCTTCCGCTTATCCGGGGCCGGGTCGCGGGGGCAGCAGTCTGAGCAGGGACTCCCAGACTTCCCTCACCCCGGACACTTCCTCCAGCTCCTCAGGGATCCCGAGGCGTTCCCAGGCCAGCCGAGAGACGAGTCCTCCACCGTGTCCTGGGTCTTCCCGGGGCCGCCTCGGTGGGACATGCCCAGAACACCTCCCGAGGGAGGGCGCCCAGGAGGCATCCTGAACAGATGCCCGAGCCACCTCAACTGGCTCCTCTCGACGTGGAGGAGCAGCGTTTTACTCGAGCTCCTCCCGTGACTGAGCTCTCACCCTATCTCTAAGGGAGCCCAGCCACCCGGCGGAGGAACCTCATTTCCACCGCTAGTATCCGCGAACTTGTCCTTTCGGTCATTACCCAAAACTCATGACCATAGGGAGGGTAGGGAACGATTGATCGGTAATCGAGAGCTTCGCTTTTCGACTCAGCTCTCTCTTCACCACAACGGTCCGACATAGCGCCCATCACTGCAGACGCTGCACCGATCCGCCTGTCAATCTCACGCTCCATCCTTCCCTCACTCGTGAACAAGACCCCGAGATACTTGAACTCCTCCACTTGAGGCAAGGGACTCTCCACCCACCCGAGAGGGCAATCCACCTTTTTTCCGGTCGAGAACCATGGCCTCGGATTTGGAGGTGCTGATCCTCATCCCAGCCGCTTCACACTCGGCTGCAAACCGCCCCAGTGCATGCTGCAGGTCCTGGCTTGAAGAAGCCATCAGGACGACATCATCTGCGAACAGCAGAGATGAGATCCTGTGGTCCCCAAACCAGACGCCTCCACGCCCTGACTGGCGCCTAGAAATTCTGTCCATAAAAACTATGAACAGAACCGTGACAAAGGGCAGCCCTGGCGGAGTCCAACATGCACTGGGAACAGGTCTGACTTACTGCCGGCAATGCGAACACAGCTCCTGCTCGGTCATACAGGACCGACAGCCCTAGCAAAGGGCCCCGACCCCATACTCCCGGAGCACTCCCCACAAGGCTGGGCACACGGTCGAATGCCTTCTCCAGATCCACAAAACACATGTGGACTGGTTGGGCAAACTCCCATGAACCCTCGAGCACCCGATGGAGAGTATAGAGCTGGTCCAGTGTTCCGCGACCGACCTAAAACCACACTGCTCCTCCTGAATTCGAGGTTCGACTATCGGTCGGATTCTCCTCTCCAGTACCCTGGAATAGACCTTACCGGGAGGCTGAGGAGTGTGATCCTGTGGTTGGAACACACCCTCCGGGTCCCCTTCTTATACAGAGGGACCACCACCCCGGTCTGCCAGTCCAGAGGCACTGTCCCCGACCGCCACGCCGATGTTGCAGAGACGTGTCAGCCAAGACAGTCCCACAACATCCAGAGACTTAAGATACTGGACGGATCTCATCCACTCCCGGAGCCTTGCCACCAAGGAGCTTGCCAACCACCTCAGTGACTTCAGCCAGGGTGATGGATGAGTCCACCGCCAAGATCTCAGCCTCTGCTTCCTCCTCGAAGACGTGACAGTGGGATTGAGGAGATCCTCAAAGTATTCCTTCCACCGTCCGACAACATCCCCAGTCGACGCCAGCAGCTCTCCACCCGCACCGTAAACGGTGTTGGTGAAGCACTGCTTCCCCTCCTGAGGCGTCGGACGGTTTGCCAGAATTTCTTTGAGGCCGACCGATAGTCCTCCTCCATGGCCTCCTTCAACTCCTCCCAATCCCGAAGTTTTTGCCTCTGCAACGCACGGGCTGCAGTACGCTTGGCCTGCCGGGTACCGCCAGCTGCTTCAGGAGTCCCACAAGCCAGCAAGGCCCGATAGGACTCCTTCTTCAGCCTGGACGGCATCCCTTACTCCGGTGTCCACCACCGGTTCGGGATTGCCGCGACAGGCACCAGAGACCTTGGCGACCACAGCTACGAGCGTGCGATTGACAATGGAGGTGGAGAACATGGTCCACTCGGACTCCATGTCTCCAGCCTCCCGGGATCTGGGAGAAGTTCTCCCGGAGGTGTGAGTTGAAGACCCTGCCGACAGAGGGCTCTGCCAGACGCTCCCAACAGACCTCACACGCGCTTGGGCCTGCCAAGTCTGTCCGGCTTCCTCCCCGCCAGCGGATCCAACTCACCACCAGGTGGTGATCGGTTGACAGTTCGCCCCTCTCTTCTTCACCCGAGTGTCCAAGACACGCGGCCGAAGGTCAGATGACACGACAACAAAGTCGATCATCGACCGCCTAGAAGTGTCCTGGTGCCACGTGCACTGATGGACACCCTTGTGCTTGAACATGGTGTTCGCAGGACAAACTGTGACTAGCACAGAAGTCCAATAACTGAACACCACTGGTTCAGATCAGCCGTTCCTCCCGATTACCCCTCTCCAGGTGTCACTGTCGTTGCCCACGTGGGCGTTGAAGTCCCCAGTAGAACAGCGAGTCCCCGGGCGGTGCACTGTCCAGTACCTCCCAGGGACTCCAAGAAGGTCTGGTACTCTGCACCGCTGCTCGGCCCGTAGGCCGACACAACGGGTGAGAGACCTGTCCCCCACCTAAGGCGGAGGGACGCGACCCTCTCGCTCACCGGGTGAACTCAACACGTGACGGCTGAGCTGTGGGGCTATGAGCAAGCCCACACCAGCCCGCCGCTTCCCGCGGCAACGCCAGAGAAATGGAGCGTCCAGCCCCTCTCGAGGAGACGGGTTCCAGAGCCCAGGCTGTGCGTGGAAGTGAGGCCGACTATATCTAGTCGGTAGCGCTCAACCTCCCGCACAAGCTCAGGCTCCTTCCCCCCCAGTGAGGTGACATTCCATGTCCCTAGAGCCAGTTTCTGCATCCGGAGATCCGGTCGTCGAGGCCCCCGCCTTCGACTGCTGCCCGGATCACCGCGACCGCCCTTATGAATCCTCCCGCAGGTGGTGGGCCCACGGAGGACGGCCCCACGTCGCTCCTTCGGGCTGTGCCCGACCGGGCCCCGTGGGGAAAGGCCCGGCCCCCAGACGCTCGCCGTCGAGCGCCCACCCCAGGCCTGGCTCCAGGGTGGGGCCCCGGTAACGCCGGGTTCAGATCGGGGGGGCCGTTCCTCCTGATTACCCCTCTCCAGGTGTCACTGTCGTTGCCCACGTGGGCGTTGAAGTCCCCCAGTAGAACAACGGAGTCCCCGGGCGGTGCACTGTCCAGTACCCCTCCCAGGGACTCCAAGAAGGTCTGGTACTCTGCACCGCTGTTTACTTGTACAGTAAAATATAAACTGAAATTAGTTTCTCCACTGTTACTCCTGTGATTGCCCAATTTGAGTCGGTGATGAAGTTGTGTCAAAAGTAAATCTGTGCATGCAGTTGCTTTTGCATAAATACACAAATGTTGGGCTCTTACAGCAACACGTATGTGGACAAACTACATCTGACATGCTATACATCTTAGGTTAAATATGAGCTCAGCATTCGTGCGTTAGAGATTTTACATGCATTTGTCAAAAATAAACCTTCTTAACAAATGTAATGTAACAATGTAACTTAAATGACCATCAAATTAAAGCCACAACTTACAGAGAACATTGTTGTAGTTTCTGGCCATTTAAATGATGAAAATATAGTCAAGTCAAGTCAATGAAAATTGGGTAAATGATTCAAATTGGGGAACGACAGCTCAGAGCAGAGTTTTGGACACTTCAGCACTTCAAATCAAATGCTGCAAAATTAATTTCCTCAACAAACAGACTAACAACATTGTATCTAATGAGAGAAATATAATCAGTTCAAAACCTATTGTTTAATAGGTTTCTGCAACTGTTTACTTGACGTTCTTTTTTCTTGATTTTCTTTTTTTAGATGTCAGATACAACTTCATATTTAGCAGAGTTGTAGACTTTTATATTGTATTTGTTGTAGACTGTAGCTGTGCTTTCACATATTGGTTGTGTTTTGAGCTCCCACAGCAGATGTCATTAATCACCACTGACTCTTATGCATTTTTGCCACTCTCTGCTAAAATTCAGAATGCTGTGATTTCGCCTGCACAACCTCTTAATCCAAGTCTAAAGTAAGACACGCTGAAATAAATATGAAGCATGATTCAATACAATTTACAATAAAAACTGCATGCTGGTAACAAATCGTAAGTCACGGATATTTGTACCCTCCATATCTCGCATTATGTTTTTCAGAAAAAGTTTCACACTGATAATGATAATAACCCGAACAAAACACTGCCCATCTTTCTTATTGAACAAATAATTGTAACAGGCCGTCCATTGAGAATCGATTTTATGAAGCAGGGGTATATAGTGACAGAAAATCACCGAGAGCAGAGAGAGCCATCTTTATACTGTGTGTGCCACATGCTCTTGCGACTGAGCTATATCGCAAACTAGGACTCAAAGCAAAGGGCTATTTTTATGACTGCTTTGAATAGCTGTTTGTGTTTTGCTCGAATACAAAAACCGTGGTCAACCATCAGAAAAGCTCTTGATTACAGTTCAACACCAAAAAGCTAGCTTGCTTTGTATCAGTACAAACCGAATGCTTGATTTCACTGCAGCAGTGGGGGAGCCTATTATAGAGTTGTCCACCTCAGTGACAGCTATAACCTCCCATGTCTGTCAGAGGAGAAGGCTCATTTCAAGGCTCACAACAAATGCAGAATGGGCACAATCTTTTCACAGAGCTGCATGGACGACCATTTCTTTTACATTTGGGGAAAATACTTGTAAACGTGTATAGATTCCTTCAGATATGGCTGCTTTTTATTAGACGTGACAGGAAATAAAGTTGCGTGTGTTGTGGGTTTTTTTTTTTGCTTTCTGAAGAATAACAGATAGGAAGTGTGGGTTACCATGACACACGCAGAAATCAGACGTAGTGACTTTAAATGCAATTTATTCTCTAAGCCTTGGCACATGGTTCATTCCCCTTGTACAGGACAAGCCCATTGTTCAGATAATTGAGTGCTAATGCTAAGGAGAATGTATAATGAGTCTACCACTGAACAGAATAGCCAAACTTGATGGAAAGTGACAAACACCAACATAGTCCACAGTATTCATATTAGCATTTGACTTTGGCCTGGCACATACACTGTTTGGTGAGTCCTTGTGGTAAAACTGTCCATTTCTGCGTTTTTTGCATGTAGAGCCGCCAGTCTTATGATTTGTACATTATTCTGTGTGCAAATTTGCATTACTCATACAAAGCAGGAGAAGTGAACACAAATTAGAAGTGTGCAATATCGTCAAGTGTTGTCGTGATACTAACATTTGAAACTCACGGCTTAACACTCACACACAAAACAATAGTACTTTCTGTATGTGGTCTTTATATTCTCATTCTTAATCTCATTATGGTCAATATTACCCTCCCCTTGCAGCTCTTGCGAGCCCCTTTCTCGCTCCTTTCCCTCTTGTTTCGTTGTCCTTCGTGCTTCAGAGGGGCACAGACAATAGGTCATGCACACAGCTGTTGGTGCTGATAGGATTTGCGTTGACATTCACTCTCACCTAATTTCTGCCTGCAAATCTCTCTTTTAATTGTTATGCAGCACATTTTATCATTGTTCAAAGAGAGCTCATAACGGGCTTCTTTAGACTATGTCAAATATGCACATAATTTATCACATATCCTTACATGTCGTGGTCAATTTAGAAATGACATTATAAGCTTATTAGTGACTCAGTGGACCAGCTTCTTAAGTCTAACTGAGTGCACTACATGACGGTGAAGGCTGGCTATTATTACAATGCAATTATAATGAAGAGATGGAAATTAAAACAAAGGGTCTACAAAGGCATGCAGTGGATAAATTATGTTTTATTATGATAATTGGCCTGACAAAGTATCTCTGGAGCGAGGAATAGAGCAGCCATTGTACATCCAGCTTCAAAAAGAAAAGGGAAAAACAGGACACTAAAACAAAAATTATGATAATGATGATGAGGAGGATGAATTGTTTTTTCAATGATTTCATTATTGTTGTAATTGTGATTGAGAACTGCTTCTTCCCAGTTTTAAAATAGTCTTTGGGTGTATCTTACAAGCGATAAGATAACAATAATATACAACAGGCTCGTATATTGTGCCATGACAAGATTCGGATTGAACTTTAGCGTAGGTACCGTGCAACAGAATGCAGTCTGGCATCTAACTAGAAGTGCAATGGAGCAAGTTCTGGAGAAAAGTTTACAATATATGAATAAATGAGCTGGAAGTATATTGTTAACATATTACGATTATTGAAAGTGTGACAGATTTTTTGGGTAATTGTACTTTCTGAGTAGATTTTCAATGTGCTCTTGTACTTGTGATGAAGTAAGTAAGTGTAGG
The DNA here is from genome assembly GCA_019453435.1 of Rhinogobius similis. Lineage (NCBI taxonomy): Eukaryota > Metazoa > Chordata > Actinopteri > Gobiiformes > Gobiidae > Rhinogobius > Rhinogobius similis. Next base: position 22,202,596 of record CM033631.1, read on the forward strand.
CCCAGTTACTTACATTTTAATCACTTCGTATACTGAGTACAGTAAAGTGCCAAATGTCGGTTGTCTTACTTCTGTCTCTGCTCCTTTCTTCACTGACAATCATACAAAAAAAAAAAAACACTGTTGCATCACCTACTCTGATTGGCCACAGCTCAGAGATTATTGTCTGTTAGAGCCATAATTTAATTAACGAAATAAGCTAAATTTTATTGCTTACATTAATTTCATAATTTGTTTAATAAATGTAATATTCTAAAAACATTATACAAATTCATTATTTTCTAATTAAAGGAAAGTCTATGTTGCGTTAAAATGTATTAAGCCAGAGGAAGGGGGGCGGGTCTAGGTTTAGGTATAATTGGGTCACGGGAGGACAGGTCAAATCAAATCAAATCAAATCAATTAATTTTTATAATGCCCAAAATCACAACAACAGTTGCCTCGATGGGCCACAGGTAAAAGCAGTTCAGATAACTGTCCCAGAATGCCCCTGTCCTTTGACCCTCCTTCGCGGCGAGGAAAAACTACAAAAAACCCCATGGGAAAAAGTAGAAACCTCGGGGAGAACCACAGTGAAGGAGAGATCCTACTCCCACGGACGGACAGGCTGCAGATGAACTAGGACTGACGCATCCACTTGGACTGTGGAGCCAGAACCACTCAAGAGGGAGGTGGCTTTAAAGAGTTCCTCCAGGCGGACGAGGAGCAGTCCACCAGTGTAGAGAGATCCTCCAGCAGGAGATGAGGAACAGTTCATCTAAAGTAGAAGGAGTTCGTCCAGGCAGACGAGGTGTGGCTAATCCAGCTGTCCAGGCGGGTGGCGCATAGATCGTCCAGACAGGTGGGGGGTGGGGGGGGGGGCCACGTCACTGGAGCAGCCGCCGCAGTGTCTGAAACAGTCTCCACTCCCCGGGGGAAGTGGAGAGAAAGAGAAACATGTGAACAGCAATGAACAGACTACAGTTGAAGTAATATTAAATATTGTTGATAGGTAAAGTAGGAAGAACCAGAGGATAGTGTTCAAGCTGCCATACTTCCCCCAGCAGAATTGCTCCAAGGGCAGCGTAGCTAAAACTGTAGGTTTTTATTTCTGTTCCTAACTGGCCTGACCATAAGCTATTTCAAAGAGGAACGTTTTGAGCCTGGTCTTAAATGTAGAGACTGTGTCGGCCTCTTTTACATGAACAGGGAGCTGGTTCCATAACATAGGAGCTTGGTAGCTAAATGCTCGACCTCCTACTGTGCTTTTAGAGACTCTGGGGACTAACAATAGTCCAGCATTTTGAGAACGAAGAGCTCTGTTTGGATGGTACGCTACTATTGCATCTTTGAGGTAGGATGGGGCCATATTGTTTAAAGCTTTATAAGTCAGGAGGAGGATTTTAAATTTGATTCTAAACTCAACAGGAAGCCAGTGAAGAGACTCTAACACTGGTGAAATATGATCTCTTTTTCTAGTACCTGTTAATAATCTTGCTGCTGCATTTTGAACCAGTTGAAAGCTTCTTATAGAGCTTTTAGGACACGCTGTAAGCAGAGCGTTACAATAGTCTAATCTGGATGTGACAAATGCATGGATGAGTTTTTCGGCATCATCTCTGGGCAGACAATCTGGGTTGGAGGGTGACCGACACCGCATGATCGTTATTCTGAAATAAAAGACATTGAACGATATAATGGAGTACGTGAGTTTTGTTCGTACATTTGGTGTGAGTCAGAAGAAGCGGACACCCAAAGGATGGCTATTGTACTGTGTTACAGTCTATAATTGAAGCCAACACATTGTCTTTTACTTGACGTTGACATTTTACTTGAGTACAATATCTATATCCAGCTAACTGTACTTTTACTTCAATAGAAATATTCAGGACTCTTTCCAGCACTGCATAAATCAGACAAAATTTAGTCTTCCATAAACTGTTTTAGAACGTCTTAGTCTATATCACAGCTATAGCACCAGAAACTAGTACTATTTCCTGTTGAATATATTATCAAAATATAATATATATAATTGAGGTATTGAAATTTGTATCGACTATCAATCCTTTTTCTTTGTATTGAAAGCGAGTTTGATATATATCACTGATGATCATGTTTTGTTTTGTCCGACCATTGCGTAATATTAACCCGTTTATTGCATCTTTCCCTAGGTCTCTTTACTCTGTCTGGCCTCTGCATCTACATCCGCTACTCCAACCGGGCCATGGAGGAGTTCCAGCGGGTCGTGCCCCCTGAAACGCTCATCTATGTGGACGTGTCTTTCGGGTGGTCCCTCGCCTCCGCCTGGCTCTCCTTCAGTCTGGAGGTGATCTCTGGGCTGCTGTTGTTGCTCGCCGCTCGAATCTGCCAAATGAAAGGACACTACGATTCAGGAGTAGCTATTGCGATGTTATAAAGTATTATCTTTGCTATTTAAAAGATGATGAAAATCACATACAGGCTTTGTGTAGCGTCGCACCCATTTGTATTTTGTTGTAATTTGCGTCTATTGTCTTCACTGGACAAAGCAAAACGAGAAAAGAGTCATTTGTTTGGTAATTACAGCCAGCTCTTTGCAAGTGTGGTCAGTGTTTCGTGTTCTATTCAAGTCTTATAGTGCTATATTGCTGTCAAAATGGGTGCTATTACAGACTATCGCTGAACGTACATGTTGGCGTTCTTGAAATATGGCAATCATTGAGAGAAAACCGCCACAGACTTGATAGTGTCTTTACAGCTGAGATGATTAAACTCAAGACATTTTTGTTTCCAGATGCTGCTTGACAATTGACTTGTAATTGGAACCTATGATGTTATGAATTGGTGTACACATTTGCTCACTCCTATTGGTCGGCTTGTGTCATGAGTGAGCAAAGTGTTAACAGAAGAAGCTTTAGTTAACTTTTAAAGGCTATTTTGGAACTGGAAATGTTTAATTACGCTTTGAAAAACTGTTTAAAAAAAAAAAATTGCTATCAGAAATATGCGCTTAATTATGCCGCACTTCCACGCTGTTGTTAATAACTTGCTGACAGTACACATGCACAGAGATTGCCAATGGTCCAAAAGTGCTGGAAAATCCAAAAATGAGAAGCAGAGGAGAAATGCAGATGGCCTTTTGCACTGGTAATGACTGTCCTGGGAATATTCAAGGGGATTTTCAATTCACTGATTCAAAATGTCTGTAGAAAGGAGCTTATAGTGTGTGGCTGTTTGGAGTCTTAAATGCGGCAAAAGAAATGTAGATCCAGATTTGGGTTTTTTAATATATATACATAAAACTGTGAATATCCAGCCGATTTGTAATACGTTTTGGGTGCCACTGGTTTCGTTTCTCATTCATTGATGTTCTTTTTTGATGTTTGTTCTTTGGTGCAGATCAAGGTTTCTTTTGTGATTAACATGTATGGACTTGGCTGAGATATGTGCTGCATGATTTATGACTAAATAACCGTAACAGCCGTTTAAAAATACAATATAATAGGCATGTGGCTAACCAAGCCATATTGTGCTCATGCATGAGATTGGGAACTTTCTGAATATTTTAATCAGTTTCTATGGATATTACCTATAGTTCACAGTTTGAAACTCGAAAAGCAAATCAAGAAATAAGAAATGTATAATCATCTAAACTTAACTATAAGCCACATGAGTACAATAAAATTCCTACCTATCCACCAGGTAAATAGAAAACCAGTAATGCATCTTTAAACAGACCTGATGGTGGTGTGTCACCCCTTACTTCAGCATTTATCACACAAAGAAGAGTACGGCATTAGCCTAGAAGCACTGTTTCTCTTTTATGTGCTAGGTTCATAGATAGACAGAATGAGAGCACTTTAGCTGTACTTTTGTCTGGTGTGAAAGCGAAACATACAGAATATGGCACTGATATTATGCCATATTTTTCTTTGTATTATGTTACATGTTTTTTTTTAAGGCAAGACACGGGTAAAACGTTTTGTTTTTTTTTCTCAGTTTGCTCTCACCATATAGGCTTTCATATGAAAACAAAAAAACTTGTTCAATCTGCTACTAAAGATGTTTTATTTTTCATCTTAAAGTAGCTCCTACACACATCAAACTTTACAGTCTTCACTTAACAAGATTCTGACAGAATGCACAGAAGGATTTGTTGATATATAATTCTAAGCCTCATTTATTGAAGCATTTTAGTTTCTTTTTTCTTTTTTTTATCAGTCACATCTAGTTTACTAAAAAACTCAGATTTTTTTTTTTAATTAACGTGTACAAAATGAACTAAGAAATTCAATTTAATTTAGTTCTGCCCATTTTTAAATGTCTCAAATATGTGCAATTTTGGCCGTTTTTACACATAAAATGACCTATTTCCATATGAAAACATGACAATGAAAAACTCAAATTTTTTTCTTACATTTTTTGGTAATGTGCCATGTGTAGTGTAGTGTGCTGCGACTCAAAAAAGGATGGAAAAACACTGATTTATACAGCCTAATTTTGTTTGCTCAAAGTCTGGGAACTCTAAAAATGTAGGCAAGAAGTTACCATAAATGTGATTAAAAAAATTAACCCCTCAGCTCTCACTCATGACCATACTTTTACTTTTCAGCCCTGTTCAAAAATGTAGAGGAGTAAACAGAGGCGGACTTATCATTAGGGCAACAGGCCATTATTGTCTTGGGCCCCCAGCCTGAAGGGGCCCCCAATAAGATGCCATTACCACTATCACTGTAAAGTAGTAGGGTTAGGGTTAGAGTTAAGACAGGACTTTAATAATTACAAATGAATATAATGTATTTAAATCAGCTGGAACATGAGTTAAAATGCACCGACAAACCGGTAAATATGGTCTGATTTCTAAATATTTTTCTGGGGAAGGACCTCCAAACCCCCATGTTTAAAGTTGTTTAGAAAGTGTAAGCTGTTGCACAGATAAATTAGAATTTTCCAATAGTTCATTTGTACCACTCTTCATTTATTAACCTGTCCGGCCACCACAAGATTCCTTTTAAGAACAATTCAAGAGATATGAAAGAAAAGTTATAGAAAATCACACCTGATGAGAAGGGGCCTGTACTTAATTTTGCCTTGGGCCCCAAAATTCCTAAGTCCGCCACTGGGAATAAAATGAGCAAAGATACGTGCACTTAAACGTTGTGAAATAAAAGTAAAAAGTACGCTCTATAAATAAGGTTCAGTTCTTTTATTTTTGTTCTTTTCCCTACTGTAAAACGTGCTTGCTGTTCTAAGCTGTACATAATGTACATTTGCACCTAACTCATGTATTTCAAATGCAATAACCTAATATTGTTTCTTCTTTGTCTTTGTCAAATCCATTGATCTGGGTAAACTAAGACCTGTGTCATCCTATTAGCTCTGGACATGTCAGATGGGACTTGACATGCCTTGACAACTGTGATTCAGTGTGTTATTCACTTTTCCATTTTTTCTCCTGTAGGGACATACAGGGACATAAAGATCACACACACGTCAAATAAACAATCTTGCACTTAACAAGATTCTGATGGAACATACAGAGGGATTCGTTGATATATATCTTCCATCTCCCCTCCTCTCCTTTTTTGTAACATGTCCAAAATGAACTAAGAAATGTAAACCTGGTTCTGTCCATTTTTTCAAACTTAAATGTCCCAAATATGTGTATTTTTGACCATTATTACACATACAATGCAGTATTTCTATGAGAAAACATTACATAATAAAAAACTCAATACATTTTTTCTTACATTTTATAAGTAAACTGCAGGAGAAGTTTCAAATATATCTTTAAATTTAAGACTTTTTTTCATCTGCAGTGTCTCACCTTCAATTTTGTGCTGTATTTTCCGATGCTTGTTACTTCTGAATGTAAATACAAAGGAACAACTGGGAATAACCTCTGACAACTCGAGCCGTGCAAACAGTCCAACCATTAAGTCTTACATGCTGCTGTCTAGTACTGAGGAGCTATGCGCGTGACTGGCAACAATACAGGCTCTTCAGGGCACCCCTTGTGTACTCCAGATCAATGAAAGAGCAAAAATTCATGTCACAATTCAGGCCTGCACTCTCACTGGTATCAGAAAGGTACAACGGATTTAAGGTGGATTTCAGCATTGAATCTGGCAAGACACATGAGTTTTATTCTGCTTTCTGATTGGATAATTGTCTTGAGAAACAAAACACCAAATGACAAGATAAATAACTTAATTAACCATCATTAACTGTGTTGGAATTAAGAATAAATCAGCATACAATTATATCTGCAAAAGTTATATTTGATTTGAACATGTTTGCCGGTCAAGCTATGAAATGTGATATATATTCTGATTCTACACACCCTCCCCTTTATTTGAAAAAATCACATTTTCTTTAGAATTAAAATGGTTGCTGTGAACAAAAGGGCATTAGTCATTAGTATAAAACAGTCGTTGAACTGTAGGAAGTGAAGGCAATAGACTGAAGTATTTCCTGCACAGTGACGCAAAAACTGTTCCTTGATCTACATTATATTTTCAGATATAAGCCAGATTAACTAAATCTTTATATTTTAGACATCAGTTCATCACACATTGTGCAAACCTTGCTGTCAAAAGCTGATAATGGAATAGAATCATATACTCTATAGTGCCGTTTATGAGTAGCCTTGTATTAAATATTGACAGTTTATTGGAATACTGTACACAATTGTCCCCCAGATGAAACACTCATTAACAGTATGACAATATTCTTTTGTTTGTTCTCAAGGCCTCTTATATCAAAATAAAGCCAATTCATTTGTCTTTGTGATGAAAAGACAGCTCTATAAAAAGCAACCTCTTAAAACCTCTGCTCCATCCAAGGTAATTCACCCAGACCCTTTTAGCCGCGACTATAACCCATTAAAGAGTGTTTGTTTTGGCCACAATGTGATTTGCCACATGATAAAAGCCAGTAGTATAAACCAAAGCCTAAAGAGTGAAACGCATTGTCTGCTCAGCTGTTTGTTGGCTGGCGCTGTATCCGGATGCAACGCTGAGAAATAGCTTATAAGAAAGAGGCCCCGCTCAGCTGCTCACTCACTGCTCACGTTTATATATTAAGTCCGACTGAAATTCCATTAAACTTTTATAGAAGAAAATAATTCAATCGGCTATGGCAGAGGAGCACCCGAGACGGTGGAGGGTCATTACTCTCAGTCCGGTGCCCTTGGTCCTGACGGAAAGCAGTAATTTTGACCAACGACAACCTCAAGGCGCAGAGAAATTATGAACTTATGGAAGAAAAAGCTATTGTACATTTGAAAACATCAGCGGGGGAGGAAGTAGACCATTCTATTGAGTAAAAAGTGCAGATACAGGAGCAAAAAAATAAATAAATCAACTTGTGTTTTTGATAAAGAATGGACCTGATTCTTGGTCATCAGAGGCAATTTTCCTGGTCATTGGTCATGGAACACTTGTGTGCCTTGAGGTATTTTGTGCCTTGAAAAAAGTGTCAAATTCTGATTCACAAACGCAATTGAGCGAAGAAACAGAGAAAGCAACAATCTCCAACAAGAATTGAGCGTCAGAGACATTATTTGCTAAATTATATGCCACATTTTTATAGGTCTGATTTGGTAATGTGCCGTGCTGTGACTCAGAAGAGCTGAAAAACACTGGGGACTCTAAAAATGTAGGCAAGAAGTCACGATAAATGTGCTAAAAATGAACCCCTCAGATCTCAGACCATTAGAAAAAATACAGTTAAATGTAGAGGAGTAAAATAATAACGTTGTGAATTAAAATTACGCTCTATAAATAAAGTTCAGTACTTTTATTCTTTCCCCTACTGTAAAATGTGGTTGCTAAGCTCTCCATAATGTACATTTGCACCTAACTCTGAATTTCAACTGTGATAACCTAACATTGTTTCTTCTTGTCTTTGTCAAATCCATTGATCCACTAAGAGCAGTGTAACCTTATTAGTGACTTGACATGCCTGAAACTGTGATGCAGTGTGTTATCCGCGTTCTGATTTGAACACTCTCCTGTTGAATCAGATTGACGTTTCCTTCACCTGTTCCAAGGTACTGCAACACCAGAAAAAAAAAAACAATCTTATTTATCCACAGAGCTGCTCAAACAGTGACAGTAATTTTCTCACAAAACCAAACAAAACAGTTAAGTTGTTGACAATTTGTTGATTTGTGTCTGTGTGTTCTCGATTATTGCTTCAAGTGTGATTTCATGTTAACGCTTCCTGTCGTCACCTCTTAAAACAGTAACTACTTGAGATTACACTTAGCAGGGATCTAGCATCTGTCAGACACTTGATTGAGGACAAACAGAGAAAATTGGCTACATTGGCAAGCATATGTTGGGCTGAATACATTATGATTGTAAGGATCCAATGATGTTTATTGTCTATTGTATTCATTGTTACATTGTCATACTGTAGGAAAAAACACTGGTAAAATTCACCTGTTACAAGTACAATATTGGGAAGAAATAATCACAAATCACAAACAAAAAAGTGACTAAAAGCAACAAAAATGTGACTGAAAGTGACCAAAAATTTACTGAAAATGATGTTAAAGGTGACAAAATGTAAATAAACGCAGCATAAAACAGTTGAAACTTAGGATTTTGTTCATATTTTGGTCTCCAGGTTGTTAATGTGAACAGAATCCCATTAATAAAACATATATCATAAATCTAATCTCAATACTGGTCAGAAAAATTGCAATTAGATATTTTCTTCAAATTGTACAGCTCTAATGTTTACATATTTCAAATACAAAAATAAAATGAATACAAACAAATTGAAGGTTGAAATGAATTATTTATACATTAAATAGATAGAAACCAAACTTAGAGGCAGGCAATATTGACAAAAGAAAGTACCCCAATAGCGATAGTCTGACGATATTGTGTTAATGTTTCAAACGTTTTAGTTGACATTCAACTACCAGACTACCAGTTGATATATTACCCATTTCTAAATGAAATACATGATTTTTGTTGAGTTTGTCCCTCACCCGTTGCACCCGTGTTACACCTGTTAACAGAATTGTGCCTGTGAATACAAATCTCAGCTAGTGATATCTGGAGGGCTTTAAATCAGTAGTAACAGGTCTCTCTTTCGTTGTGCAAAAGGCTGGCTCATGCAGGAGGCTCTACGCCTCATTTCTATTCTCAGAGACGTTACACAATTTCTAAACTTCAATTCACACTCAGCTGGTTTAGCCGTGACGCTGGGTCATGGCAGCGTCAGAGCACAAGGATGGAGTGGTCTCATAAAGCGTGGAGAGAAACTAATCCCCTGGAGGAACGTCAGTGAGATGTGTTTTCTCTTACGCCTCACGCAAAACACTTGGAAAGTTAATTAGACCTGTCCAATGCAGTGCACAACAGCAGTAATAGAGCCCTCTTCAGACTTAAGATCCAACCAATGTTATTAAGTCTTTGTTAAATAAATAACACAAGTAACGGGTGCAGGGTGACAAAAAGACAAAAATATTGAAAATAATTCAAAAGTATTGTTAATGGCATTCGCCCTGACACTGAAATGAAAAAAAAAAAAATACTGGGCTGCCATGTATTGAGGACACAGACTCCAGCTTCTCTAGCCGTAGAAGTAGTTAATAGTCTAAACATGTATTACGTTGCAAATGTTGAACATTGCACAACTCTTGCTTCTAATTAAGCCTTGATGTAAGAAATTATTTTTAAAAAGGAGAAATAAATCATTGTTAATATATTGTACTGAAGGTTTTCGGTTTTGAAGCGTTCAGATGTATTTATGTTCCACAGTGTTTGTCATCACAACATCACTGCAACTTGATGTTGACATTTAATCAGCAGATGGAGGTTTGCCAGATAACATGACCTTTTTGGGATGATAACTGCAATGTCTTCTCTGTGCTAATAAAAAAAGCAATTTGTGTTTCCCCTTGGAGCAGTAATTTATGTTTATTTAACTATTTCAGTGATTTAGTTTGAAAAAAGACCAGAAACGGAACTGATTTATGTATAATTTATGGAAGATTTATGTAGGACCAGCAGCCCAATGTTTTACTGAAGAAGAAGTCATCTGTCTCAATAAGGACTTGCTGACGATCTATAATGTTAAGTTAATTGCCCTCAGCATTGATACAGAGGTAGACGAAGAAGAGCAATGAAGCACCCCTGGCTTCATCTCCATCTTGTGAACCAGGATCCTGTCAGTGACTGTCGCCGGAGGCAATGGTGCATGTTTCAGGTTGATGGACATCGAGACGAAAAAATGTAGAAACACAGAAAAGACATGACACATTGTCCAGTGCACTGCTTGATGCTTTGATTATAAAAATGTAAGGCTATATATAGGCTACTTCGTGCAGAAATATGCTATTAACCCCTCACCATGAGGACCTGTTTTTCCTGAAAGGCCTCACTAAAATGAATCAAAATTCTAACTAAAAGCTTTGGAGGACACACAGTTGCCTGGACTCTTTGTGAAGCTGAGACTCAGTAGTTTTGGTCTCTGATGATGTCTGATTTACTCAATTTCAATTCTACCTAGATTTTCTTTGTTAAATATGAGGAGCAGTAAAGTTGTTTGGAGGATGGTCTGACTGTTTGAGCATTTGCTGGGTTTTGACAATAAAGTTGAAGCTAATTTAACACACACAAAAAAAAGAGAGAGATTGAGGGACTTGTGATGATGTAAATGGAAAAAAGGCAGGTAGAATCCATGTTAAAGTATGATTATTATGTATTTATTTTTTATCTTTATTCAATTTTAACTCATTAATTAGACCACGTTCCGTCAGTGTGATGTTTTCGTTGATTATTACAGACAAAAGTCAAAATTCATAAGAGGGATATTACATTTGTATTCTGTGCAGCACAAGAAAAACAAACCAGTAACTCAGATGATAATATTCCCCTTCTATAACCAGTGTACTACAGGGCATAATGCTCTGTGGTGCACGCAGAGATAAATGGCCCCTGTCCAGGTTAAGCGTATTCTTATCTTCTGAATGCAGCTTCATTACTCCAAATTGTATGCGACCACAGTAGACGACGGGTGCATATTGAGGTTAAATGGGGCTTACAAATAATGCAAAAGGGGCATGAAGTTAATTACCAGTGAAGAGCAGGTCTCCGGGTTCCCTCTCTCAATGCAGGTGTCGCTTTAACAATTACAGTGCTTTATCCCTTCTACACTTGAGCTCTGATACATGGTGCAGACAAACAATATGGAAAAGGCTGCGTGCACTCGAGCTGATGTCACGACGCTGCAATCCGAGCAAACAGGTGTGAGTTCCTGCCGGTATCATGCACACTGACATGAGCACCCCAGTGTCTGTGAATAATTTATCTTCTAGTTTCCCCATTAAGGTTAGGTTGAGGTGTTTTAGGTCTAGAGATGTCAAAATGATGTCAAAATCATAATTTTTCAGGAGACAATATAATCGCAAGAAAAATAATGTTAATCGTGACAATACCAGGAGATAAATAAAGTCATTTCAATTCAATCTAAAGTCTAAATTGTGCTGTTTGGTACCGCTTTATAATGACTACACCTTGCCTTTACAAAGCATGAGCAAAGACTTAATTCATAATGAACAAAAGCATGATTCAGGATTAGAAACTACTTTGGGTCACTTTAAGAGACCTGAGCGCAAGGTGTTCTGGGAGGCGCTGTTATGGATGTACCGCGTTACTTGATACAGTTGTTCAGTAAAAACCCGTACGCCACGAAGCCACATGTGTCGTCTCATTATTTATGTCTTGTAGGCTATATACAGACATTACATGGTGTCAGAAGTGTCAGAAGCGACCTGCAGTCGACGTGGATACATTTTTTAGTGACAATGGCGAAGTTTAACCCTCCGAGTGAGTTTAAATTTGATCGTCCGGGCGACTGGCCCGAATGGAAACAGAGATTTTCCCGGTATAGGCTAGCGACCAAGTTGAACAAGGATGGTGGCGACATTCAAGTGAGTTCGCTGATTTATTCGATGGGAAGCGAAGCTGAAAAGATATTTAGCTCGTTCACCTTTGCTAGTGAAGACGACAAGAAAAACTATGATGTGGTACTACAGAAGTTCGACGAGTACTTTGTTCCCCGCCGCAATGTTATACATGAGCGGGCATGTTTCTATCAACGGGCCAGCAGCCCGGGGAAACAGCGGAACAATACATACGCGTTTTGTACGAGTTGGCGGAACACTGCGACTTTGGAGACAAACGGGATGAGCACATCAGAGACCGCTTGGTCGTGGGCATTCAGGATAAAGAGCTGTCTCGAAAGTTTCAACTCAAAGCGGACCTAACGTTACTGGAGGTGATCGAACAAGTTCGCCAGGCAGAGGAGATAACAAAGCAGGTTAGTCTCCAATCCAACCCACCAGAACAGTTTGCCGTGAACATGGTGCGACATCAGGGTGGTCCTCACGCGGGTCGACAGAGGCAGCCCCAGGACGGCGGCGGCCATCAGAGAACGAACAGAATGGAAAGTTGCGGAGGTGCGGGAAGCACAAACATTCAGATTTGAAAAATGCCCTGCGCTGAAGAGCAAGTGCAACAAATGTCACAAACAAGGACATTGGGAGCGGGCATGCCACTCAAGAGCAGTGAGAGAAGTGACTGAAGAAGCAGAGCAGTTGTATTTCCTTGGGGAAATTGACAATGAAGGGGATGGACAAGATAAATGGACAGTTGACATGGAAATAAACAATGTGCCAATAACATTTAAGATAGATACTGGTGCGGATGCCACAGTCATCAGTCAGGCACATACAATAGGATGAAGCTCCAGAATCGAATTACAACCACCAAACTCTAAGTTTGTCAGTCCAGGTGGAGACCTGTCATGCATGGGGTCATTTCAGGCTACAACTAAGTATAAGGACAAGCAGTACACATTTAAGGTCTACGCTCATCAGGGGTAAAGTCAGTTGCCTGCTGGGGCGCATGAGGCTGTGAACATGGGCCTTGTGCAAAGAGTGAATGAAATCAGTACCATGTTCGGGTCAGGTGGTTTGCTAGACACGGAGCCGGGTGAAAATAGCCCTACAGGAAGGGCACAACCATATGCAGTGCACACAGCCAGGCGTATTCCCTGCCACTTGTACCACTGGTCAAGAAAGAGCTGCAGAGACTTGAAAATGAAGGCATCATAGAAAGGTCACTCAGCCAACAGAGTGGTGTGCAGCCATGGTGCCGGTGCTCAAAGCCAACAGGCAGGAGGTTGGCTGTTGTGCAGACCTGAGGAAACTAAACAGAGCAGTGAAACGCTAAAAGTCACGATGCTTCCCACCGTGGAAGAAATATTGCCTAGGTTGGCCGTGGGTCCAAGGTGTTTACTTCACTAGATGCAGCTAGTGGGTTTTACCAGATACCACTACATGAGGACAGTAAGAAGCTCACCACCTTCATCACCCCGTTTGGAAGGTATGCCTTTCGACGCCTTCCATTCGGTATCACAAGTGCACCGGAGATTTTCCAAAGGAAAATGGCGGAGACGCTGGCTGGACTTGAAGGAACTGAGGTCTACATGGACGACATCCTTATTCATGGGGAGAACAAGGAGATCCATGACCAACGCCTGACAAAAGCACTTCAAGTCATCGAGGAAGCTGGTCTCAAGTTAAATAAAGTAAGTGCAAGTTCCGCAGGACCAGGTGCGCTCGGGCATGTCATTGACAAGGACGGTGTCCGACCCGATCCAGACAAGGTCGCAGGAATCGAGAACTTTCCTCAACCAAACAACGTCACAGAGCTCAAAAGATTTTTAGGTATGGTGAACTATTTAGCTAAATATGTTCCAGAACTGTCATCTGTGGGCCAACCTCTCTACGCGCTGCTTAAACGAGACGTAGAGTGGGCTTGGGAGCCCGCTCAGCACACAGCCTTTCAGAACCTGAAATCCTTGTTAGCTACAGCTCCTGTACTAGTATTTTATGATGCTAACAAACCTACTGTAGTCTCAGCAGATGCAAGCAGCTACGGACTGGGAGCTGTTCTTCTCCAGCTGCACGGGGACCAATGGAAACCCGTAGCCTACGCATCCAGGCGGCTCAGTGACACAGAAACCAGGTATGCTCAAATCGAAAAAGAGTGCCTGGCGCAGTCTGGGCGTGTGAGAGGGTTTGATAAGTACCTGTTTGGACTCAATAACTTCAGACTGATTACCGATCACAAGCCCTAGTACCCTGATCAACAGTAAGGACCTGGACAACGTCCCCATCAGGTGCCAGAGACTGTTAATGAGACTCATGCGCTTTAGTGGCATAGCAGAGTATGCACCAGGGAAAACTTTAGCAGTAGCGGATGCTCTGTCCCGGGGTCCAGAGCAGTGTTATGGTGCCAGAGCTTCACATGACGATGTAGCTGCTCACATAGATGCCATAATGAGTCAGGTACCAGCCACACCCCAAAGAATCAGTCAGATAAGGCACAGCACCGCTAACGATCCTCAGTTACAGATAGTTTGCGGCTTTATCAAGTCAGGGTGGCCCCAGTACATTGAAAACGTACCAGAACGGGTCAGGGACTTCTATCAGGTGAGAGGTGAACTGTCAGAGCTAGATGGTCTTATTGTGAGAGGATGTCGCATAGTGATTCCTGAAGACATGAGAGAGTCAGTTCTAGACAGGATTCATGATGGGCACCAGGGTCTGACTAAATGTAGAGAAAGAGCTGTACAGTCAGTATGGTGGCCAAAAATGAGACTGGACATTTCCACTAAAGTGCAACAGTGTCCATTCTGCATAGAGAACAAGAATGCACAGAGAAAAGAGCCATTACTCCCAAGTGTACTTCCGACGAGACCATGGCAGAAAGTAGCAATGGATCTGTGCGAGTTCAAAAAGCAGAACTATTTAGTCGTGTCTGATTACTTCTCTAGATTTATCGAGATTATGCATTTGCCAACGACTACTAGTAGTCTGGTAGTTTCCAGGCTTAAGGCTACTTTTGCGCGTTATGGCATTCTGGAGGTGTTAGTGAGTGACAACGGGCCGCAGTTGACCTCAGCTGAGATGAAGGCATTCAGTGAGGAGTATGATTTTGCCCACGTTACGTCATCTCCACACTTCCCTCAGAGTAACGGGCAGGCGGAGAGGGGGATCCAGATTGCAAAAAGCATCCTCCATCAGGATGATCCCCTGCTCGCCCTTATGACATATAGGGCCACTCCAAACTCTTCCACAGGGGCCAGCCCTGCTGAACTGTTGATGGGTAGGAAAATCAGGACCATTTTGCCCACTCTGCAGACCAATCTGACTCCAGGCTCGCCTGATATGGACAAAATCCACAGGCGCAGACGCCAGCCAAATGTAAGCAGGCCTACTTTTACAATCGTAGGAACGGGGTAAGGACTCTGCCACCGCTGAGCGCTGGAGACGCAGTGCTTACAAAATTGGATGGACAGAAACTGTGGACTATGCCAGCTGTTGTCCAGGGGGCCAGCTCCACACCCAGGTCATATGTTGTGGAGACGGCACAAGGGGAGCGCTACAGGAGGAATAGACGCCACCTGATGGTCACGCCTTGTAGGACCACACCAGAAGATGTGTGTCCTGCTCCACAATCAGAGACTGTGGACTCTGGCAATGCCAGGGAGGACTCTCCTGTTCCTGTCATACCAGAGACTCATTCATCAGGGTCTAGAGTAACTCGCTCTGGCAGAGTGAGCAGACCAGTTACTAAACTGGATTTGTGAGTATTAGGGTCTTGAGTATGTTTCGATACGTACAAGTGTTTGTATTCGCACTGTTTTCCCAGGAGTTGTGTGTTATTTGCATTATAAGTTGGAGGTCCGTTTGGGCGTTTGTAAACAAATGTGTAGTATACATGTATTTTCTTTTCTGTGGGGGGAAGGAAAGGAATGGTAAATTTAGGGATTAAGTACTATCTGATACGGTATGTCTATTGCAAATACATGTGTGGGACAAATAATAATTGAATTCATGTGAATGGTATTAGACATAAGATTCAATGTGTTGCAAATATAATTTCTGTACTTCTATCCAAATTATCTTTTAAGGAGGGAAGATGTAATGAATGGTTTACATTAAAAGGTTCTGTCACTTTAAGAGACCTGAGCGCAAGGTGTTCTGGGAGGCGCTGTTATGGATGTACCGCGTTACTTGATACAGTTGTTCAGTAAAAACCCGTACGCCACGAAGCCACATGTGTCGTCTCATTATTTATGTCTTGTAGGCTATATACAGACATTACAGTTAGCTTACTAATAGTTAGGTTTAGGGCAAATTTCGATCATTTTACCTCGCACAAACAGCGCTTCCGCCGTCCGTCATGGCAAAGTGGGCGTTCCATGACGTCACATGCAAAGGGTCAATAGAGGAGTAGTTTCACAGTTCACTGAAGATTGCAGTTGTCATGATTTGAAAAGATAGAAACATGGATTTAATGAATGTTCAATCTAGTAGCCTACCTATTCTTTTACATTTAAGTGTTGCAGAGAGAAAAAAGCAAACAAATCAATTAACAATTATCTCGGGTTGCTTGGTGTTCCATTATGGCCGCTCCAAGCTCCGAGGATGGCCATTAATCTTGTAGAAGGTTTGGACTGATGCTATCTGACCGGCCACTAGGTGTCAGTCTTCTATCGGCATGCAATCACTAAAGGGGAAGGTGCATTCCCCACAGGACAGGAGTGTGTTTAGTGACAGTAATAAGGAACCCGTGCTATCTCATTGAATTGCCCCACGTGACAGATTGGAACAAGAGTGTATTCCTGTACTCCAGTTGTAAACATCAATTACAGTGTCATTTGTCTGTGTGCCAGTGCCTAAATTACTGGTATGAGGTGGCAGCTTAAAGGAACACAATGGGAAGAAGTAGTAGAGCTTCCAGTAAAACGGCCAACTGTGTCAATATAGCTGTGTGTGTTTCCCCGTTTTAGACTTTGAAAGTAAAACAAAAGAAAAAAAATCTTTGTAATGGCTAGACATATTTCTTTGTAATGCAATAAAACAAAATTGCTTTCTTCAGATAAAAGAATGTAATTACTGTGCCATATACTGAACTGCTGAATGTGAGAAAGTAGAGAATAATGTATTCAAAATGTTACTTTTAATACTGATGAATTTTAAAACAGTGAAGTATGTGAAAGTGCTGGTTCCTTGAGCTCTGCATTCCCTTGATTACGTTTGGTTTTATCATCTGAAACCATGCATGAAGCCAGTGGTATTCTGGTTGTAAACCACATAACCATTTTGCCAATGAGCTGAAAATAAGTATTTTTCATCTTCGGCTGGTAATTTCTGGGGCTTATCCTGGAGGTTTGGTGGCCTTTGGGGTACACTTTGGATAAATCATCACAATATTGGTTGTTGCAATATTTTCAGGAATATATCACAGGAAACTAAATATAAATTCACTATGCTAAGGTGCAAAAACAGTTTTCAGGCTTTGTCAGGCTTTTGTCAACTTTTGTCAACGTGAACATTTACCACATTATAACATTTTAAGCTTCATGTTTTAATAAGTTCATTTAAGAGTTGAGTAGAGAAAGAGTAGAGTTGTGTTTCACATTTTTAAGAATTAATTTTGTAGACACTACTTAGCCCTGTTTATTTTACATTTCGCTCATATGTAAAGGTGCATTATGTAAATATATGGTCTGCAACATGCTCTTCTCCATAGTCAAGTTACGGGTCAGATCTGTGGTAAGGTGACCGTGCTGACAGTAAGAATGAATGTCAAGGTATTTTTGAGCAATAAAAACACCCATAATTGCTTAATGGATGCGTTAATGCCAATGCCATACCGTGGAACCTTCCTGGTAAAGCAATAACATCTGCATGAGAAGAGCAGGTGATGAAGTTAGCGCATCTTTTACGGAGCTCACTGAGTCAGAAAGCATAATGATATCACTTTTTTCTCGTACTGGGCAGCTCTACTCCCATTACATTTCTAGCAGTGTGTTGTGTTTGTGTTATCCATTAATGCCTGTGTATTTTCATTGCTGCAGTCATAGACCCTGAACTATATATGGAGCCAAAGGATGGTCAGTGCAGCTATCTTAATCCGGCCTGCCTGAAGTTATCCACACACTCAAATCCACAACAAGCCTCTGGAGGACGGAGTAAAAGTCAAGCCCAGACGGGAACATGAGCTCACTGCAGTGTTCTGAGCCAGACCTCCTCCTGCACTCACACATACTCTGGCAACTACATCATTGTTTGGTTCCTGCCATTCAAACAAAAGCCGCTGACAGCAAAACAAGAGGGATGGTGGACTTCTCTATGGGGTGAAGGAAAAGTACCAAAACACTGATTGAGTAAAACTAGAAAATAATGTAAACAGCACAAGCCCTATACATGTTTTACTTACCATACAGCCAAAAACTCAATTAAAGAAGATGCGAATGTGTTTTTTATTTATTTATTTTTTACATTGCATTGTAAACTGCAATTTTTTTAAATCTAAAATGACAGAAACAGGTTTCCATTGACTTCCTTTTCAAAACGGCAAACTAGATAAGCCCTGCCTCATAGTGACATTTCACCATAACATTTGCTGATTGATATTTATTAAAACATTTTTTGAAAAGTCTCAATGTGCCATTTTAGAACGCTACATCTACCACTCTCTTTAATAGAGTGTTTCATCTTTCAAATAATAATTAAATATGTCCCCTTTGCAGTTTTTTTTTTTTTTTTTTTACCGCTTTGGCACATTTCAGAAAATAATTGATCATTCTGTTCTAGGGTAAGTGTTTTGCTGTTATAATAGGGATATGATAGATATAGGGTTGTCCCAAAATAATCTGAATGTATGCTCCCCGAGGCACAAGAGTGTATTTTCTGCAGAAATTTACAAATTAATTTGATGTCAAAGTAATTGAAACTGTAAGTAAGTACATCTCATTTAATTGCAACATTCTACTTTTACTGGCACTACAGCAAACTTAATGATTTAACTGTGTTGGAAATGAAACACGAAACATGAAAATATGTGAGTAACTGTATTCCGGACAATCACTTTACATGGTATTTACAATTATAACACAACTGTTCTGATTTAGTGAGAAAAATAGAAAATGCAGCTGTCATAGTGTGTGCATATGCAAATTTACTTCTCTAATTTGTGATAACTGTTCTCTTTTTGTTCAATTTAAATGTACCACAAGTCATTAAAAAATAACAAATAACAACTTGAAATACTGTGGAACTGCAAAGCAATTACATTTCCATGGATACCACCCACCCCCTGAAAGGTAAAATTGTCTACACAAGTAATCTTTATATTCCCCATATACTTAAGATTGGATGAAAGGTTATTAAAAGCTATGTACATGTGTTAGCTCTCAATTACTGGTTCATTCTGACAATTATCTAAACTGACAGCATAAAAGTAGGTTACTAAAGACAGATGTTGATTGGCAGTTGGCTGTGAATTTGTAGGCCCGCTTCAAAACGAAAGAAAGAGCTCATATTTTCTACACTTGTTTGGCTTTTTGAGTGCAGAGTAGACACTGGGTCCACATATCGACAACTCTAATCCTCCAGGCCTAAAAAAAAGCCGAACAACAGTGTCCCGGTCGATAAAAGTGGTTCACTCCGAATACAGATTTTCACTGAAGTGATGCCATGAGGAAGGAGATGAATAAATCCCTAGCATCACGTCACTGAAATTCCAAGGTACACTTCCTCATCGAGAGATTTCCATTGAAGTTCATGTAAAACAGCTGAGTCATGTACATAGATAGGTTTAATGGGAAAGGCAAAGGTTTCACCAGTATCAAGGCAGACGGAGGGGGATTCTGTGGAAAGTCCTCTTTCTCTGTTGACCGATGCACTATTTAAATACATAAATTAGACTGTTTTACTGACTTCTGTTTGTGGAACTTTCATAAAAACCCCAAAACAAAAGAGTTATCAGGTTCTACAATTTGACTTTAATATTGGTAAAAAACAGAGCAATCAAATCTGACAAAAAGCTTGTGGGTTGTCCAGCAAACACACAAGCAACCACTGCCTTAACATTGAGCAATAAAGGACTTTCAAACAAATGAACTATTAAATGCAGATTTATAGAAGAATTCAAAACCATGGGAGACCTGTCCTTTCAAGCTGTAGCCTGAGACTGTGGAAAAACACTGCTCCAATCCGACGGTGGCTATAGAGATTTAGTTTTTTAATTTATCTGTTTATTTTTTGTAAATGTTGTGGTTGAGGTTCAAGGTTTGTGATATTATATGATATTATATTATAGGAAGTCAATGCACGTTTCTATTTTAAGGCGAGACACTTCAGGCAAATCATTTTATATCAAGACTGCAGTTTAATAAAATGTGAAATGATGATCTATAGATATATATAGATAAGATAACATAACATAACCTGTATTTGTTCTGCAGTGAGGAAATTGCAGCGTTGCAACGCACTAAGGAGGAGTAGAACATTCAATAAGAAAAAACAAGATAAATAACATGAAAATAGCACACTATGTCTCCTTGAATATGGATGATTTACTCAGCATTCTAATTTCAAAATACAGTTTTTTTTAGTCCCACCTCTAAACCTATACTTACTTTATCAATACTGTATTACAACTAATACTAAAAACATAGAATTGTCCCCGTGGATTGCATGTAAGAGAGTCTATTAAAAATGAAAGTGTCTGGGCATGTGTAAACCGATACACTCCACAGCATTACCTCACACTATAGGAGGTAGGATTTCTCAGGCTGGACCAGAAGCCACGTCAATGGACAAATGACCATTCAAAGTGCATCACAGGAGCGACTTCTCTCACATTTCAGCGCTACTGGCTATCCATTCACAAATAGAACGAGTGCAGTTTATCGGTACTGCATGCAAAAACCTCTTCCACAAGTTTAATACAGGTGTAGTGAAAATGTGAAATGGAAGGCAGGATGAATGTTTACTCCATATATTGAAAGGGGTCTCTTTATTTTATTTAGTCTTGGATCTTCTGTGTCATAAAACTTTAAACACATTCTGTTATAATATTAAGCGTTGAAAACAAACAAACAAACTAGCCCGGGGTAGACAAAAGGCTGTGGAGCTGCCTAAACTTTTAACCTCGCTCTTTGTACTTGCTGCCTTAATGAAACTACTTGTGAGTAATTATCATTTGTTCCCTTTACAATGGAAAACTCAGATGCCTTTACAGAGCGTCAAGCTATACCACGTGGTTTTAGAATAATATGAGAAGTATGCTTGAAAATAACATTACTGGTAATAGAAATAATTATCTCTCAAGTACTGAGTAGTCTAGGTTTTGGTGTAATTTATCAGGCCTACAAAACATTTTCAACCTCCCTTCAGATTGTGTTTTGTTTTTAGTTTAATCATTTAAAATCTGAATAAAAGATCAAAATCGGCCATACATATCAGCTTAGACATAAAAACATATCAGTAGATTTTCAGGTTACTCCTGATCAATCTTGAGATCTGGAGATGGGCTACTGGGCGCTCTCCAATGCTCCTGACATGTTTCCCCAGTACCACTGAAGGATTATGGAACAAATATAGATAGCACACTTATCACTTATACATGTCTTAAAATAATGGAGGCCCCCACAGTCTTCCACTCTCTTTTATGTCCAGCCTCTGTATTCTTCCTGCCAGACATGTGACCTGTATGCCACCAGTAGCCATGTTGATTCTGGCCGTGAATGTAAACAAATGTAAACTCCCAAGAAAATCTGCATAAACTGCTCAAATATCAGAACATTCCTGATCTTTAATGTCAGTTGTTGTTTTGACAATTATACAACAAATTACATCGTACAAAAGTATAGCTGCATTTTAAAATGCAAATGTAGCTTTCTTGTAACGTTATGAAGAAAAATCTAATAAATGATTTGCATTGGTGAATGGCATACAGATCATTATGGACACAAAGAAATCTTGTAACAGCAGAAAAATGGCTTGTAAGTGTGCGGTAATAGTGCCGCATTATTACTTAGTTAGCCCTGTGACGAGCTGGCCCTGTCCAGGGTACCCCGCCTAAGGCCCAAAGTCAATGGGATGGGCTCCAGTCACACGTGACCCCTAACGGGAACAAGCGGCAGAAAATGAATGAATGAAATTAATAAATACTAATTAAGTTTGTGTGTGATTTTGTGATTTACTTAAATTCATGATCAAAAGTACATTAAAAGTCCTCAAGGTCTTAAAGTCAGTGTAAAGTCGAGAACAAGCCCCAATATCAGCGCTGACTGCCCTGTAAGACATTAGTTTGTAAAATCCAATATCTTTCAGGGAACATTTGTGAACCATTTTTGCATTTATTAAAAGGGAAAATACAAAAAGTATGCTTGTGTTGCTTCCAGTAGAATCAAAATGTCATCAACCAGCTGCAATTAAACTCTATTCTTGATGGGACGTACATTGGCGTTTCATTTTGAAGTCTATGCTTTCTATTCACTGAGAGTAGCACCTGATCACCTGGTCTTTGCATACTGTTTTACCTGGTCGTCATGGTAACAGAGTGCTCTGTTGTCCTAGAATAGGCTGTTTTATTTCTGTGTGTTGTTTCTCTTTGAAACTCTTGCACTGTTTTCCCACATCAGCCAATTTGTGCAACATAAACCTCATTTGAAAATACCAAGAGGTGCAGATGGGCATGATAAGTCCAGAGTTGTCTTCAGGCAACAAACATATTTTTTTCATTTTTTATGTTATCATCACCTCTATAGCAAAACCTTGTCTCTAAAAATGATGCATAATAACACCATCTTTGAAATACACAAATTTCTTGTAGTTTTTAGAACAGATAAAGGACATGATCTGGTTCTGCTGTAAGTGACACTTTTAATTTACAGGTGATAAATCCAATAATTGAAACCAGTCTATTTCACTTATCTAATGTACATTATTTCTTTATTTTGGTTAATACTTCTATTTCACGCTGTGTTATGAAGCCCAGAGTCATTGGCAAATGAATAATTTAAGTTTGACTTCTTGCAACAACACTCTAGTTTTAAAACTGGAGAAAGTCCCTAAAAGGTGCACAGGTAAGTACATTTAGAAAAACAGGCTGGCCAGGTTTCATGTACAATGTCTTTATTTAACAATGGTTTGTCACACAAAAACTATATATTTTGTGTTAAATTGATTACTTTTGTATTTTCAGTTTAAAATCTTCACTAAAACACTTTCACGCACTTTCTCAATCATTCAATTCAGAGAAAGCAAACCCCTGCCTGACTGCCTTGCAGGTAAAACTCTGGGTGAACATGTGCAACATACAGAGCGCTGCATGTGCCCAGAAGAAGGACCCTGAGGACAGAGAGCACAAACAGGGGACAGCAAATAGAACAAAAGAGAATAACAATGGAAGGCAAACAAAACAGGAGGCAACAAAACAGCCCAAAACTGGGAACAAACAAAAATAGCAAAAAAATAAAAAGCAGAGGTGTGTTCCAGCAGCTGCTGCAGACCACCAAACACCTGCAACATTAAAGGTGGCAATTAACCTACAAATCTGAACCCTCTTCACTGCACTTGAAGGACTACATGTGTCACAGAGCTCCATTGGTCGTACAGTAACCTTTATAACTGTGGTCATGAATAAGCACAAGCTGACCTCCTTAAGGGGTACATCTCGAACATGTTGGTCATGATGGGCCTTTCTGCGTGAGGCAGCTAGGGTCTCTCTCTTGCCCCATCAAAGGCCATCGGAAGACGTGTCTGGTGCTTTTGTACTACCCCCCCAGGGTCTTGCTCTCGACCCAACAAGAAGTCAATTAGAGGCCATTCTTGCCTAAATATCAGGAAGAATGGTGACTCCCGTGTTGACTGGTGAGGAGGCGGTGGAGTACGTTGGGCAAGCAAGTACTCCTCTCTCTCTTGCAGAACGCAGGCAGAGCACGCAACATGTTGTGGAGCATTCGATTGAAACACTTACACTCCCTGTTGCCTGCTGGGTGGTACGGAGTGGTACACGACTATGTGATTCTGTACATTTGCATAACGGCTGGATCAGTGTGCTCTCAAAGTTTCGGTCCTGATCAGAGTGGATGCGTATAGGGACACCAAATTTCACAAACCATTCTGTGACCAGGACTTGCGCTGAGATGTACTGATTACTGGTCGGGACTGCTAGCGTGTACTTGCTGAAAACTT
Source organism: Rhinogobius similis (assembly GCA_019453435.1). Classification (NCBI taxonomy): domain Eukaryota; kingdom Metazoa; phylum Chordata; class Actinopteri; order Gobiiformes; family Gobiidae; genus Rhinogobius; species Rhinogobius similis. The sequence goes on from CM033631.1 coordinate 22,226,642, forward strand.
CTCTCATGAACAGCCCATCAGACCTGCTGGGGTGTGCTCTAGCAAGGTTAAGTCAACAGCAAGAATCTTGTTGGGCTGTGAAGCCAGTAAATGGCCCATGAAGGCGTGAGTAACAGATCCGTTGTGCTTTGCATTCTGAATATCTCTGGCAGCCTGGCAGTCTGCAGCACACTATTACTTGGTGTCCATGCTCCTGATGGAGCTGAGTAAGGACAATCTGGACCAAGGCTCTGGGCAGAAGAAGTTGATACACAGCCCCACCACCGTCTGGACCAAACACCTGCTAGAACACCTGCATCTGTGGCCTAGAAGGCCCTGAATTACTAAATTATTATTAAAAACAATATACATTGTGAGTTAAATTGATTTCCTTTGTGTTTACAGTTTAAACCTTTAGTAAACTTTCACACAATTTCGCAATCACTCAGTTCAGGAAGGTATTGCAGGCCCAACCTTTTTGTACAATTGCATATTATAATTACAGACAATACTTAATTATTTTTTAGTATTTCAATAAAACAGAAGGAAATGTTATTTATATCAATTTCTAATGTCACTGAAATTACCATTTTTATATTAAGTGACATCATGGTACACAAGTGTGAGCCACGTGAACGAGCACGTCGGACGCTAAACTTACAAGCTGCATGATCACGCCCACCGTTCAAAGCATCATGGGGGATTGTCATCACACAGTGGGAGGTGTAGCCCCTATTCAGGAAGTAATGCGGAAGAAACAATTGTTTTTTGGCTTCATGCACCAATGAGCACATGCCATACGGATCAATACAGTTCCATTTTTAATTCATCTTCCAGGTTTAATAATAGTTCAATGGGCGTATCAGTCGTTCTCACAGCGCACAATGAGACTCAATGAAGCAAGGGACCGATAGGGTGCAGGGCTGCGGCCAAGCTGTGGCACAAAAAGAAGTAGCGATCTTTATAATTTAGACAATTAATACGTACAAGCTGAAGGATTTTAATTTACCTGGGAACAGAGGACAGAGCGGCCACCAAACAAGGCCCAGAAGAGCGTGTGGGCAAACAGAGAGTGAATGAGAGGGGAGCGCTTAAATAGTCCACCTACTTGGTGCCACGGAGCAGCAGGGTATATCTTCGGCACAGATCCTCGAAGCATGCCTTGCCACACCTAGTAGTCTAATTTACAAGGACACAGTACAAACCATCAACATTAGTTACAACTAACAGGCTTCGTTGGCCTTGTAACACTGCAGCTGCAATGATTCATGTCATTTCAACACTAATGGAAAATAACTAGGCTTGTCCATGTCTATTTCATAAACCATGTCGCAGAATACTTAAAATATTTAGCTCTTTCGTTTTTCTACAGCAGCTTGAAACATATATAGAGGTTTAGAATAATACATCCAAGATTCATAATGTGGAGGCAGTATCCAGGACTCAAGATAAAACACTGGATATAGAAGTGAATGAAGGATCATCTGTTATTGGGCATTAACAAAAACCTCCACAACTGTGACAGGCAAAGTGGGTGAAGTGTGCAAGGCTACACCGAGGCCACAGTAAGAATGCACGCTGGGGAGCAGAGAACATTTTATTCAATTGACGACACTTTGGGTTGTATCGGAGTAATCCAAATGTTTTCAGTCAAAAACTTTTTCTTACTGCACTACATACATGACAGTTTCCATTTTCTGCCTCTGCTTTACTGGAATGGATTTAAATCAACAAGAAATTTGGTTTACAAATTTGGCTATGAATTCATTTCCAGGAAAGGCAGATAGAGGAAGCAGAAGCATGGCCTGTAATGTGCAATTTATAACATGCCTGACTTTACTCAGTTCTATTCCCTGTCTCTATAAGGTCTTCTGTGACGTTAAGTGCTTCTGTGGTTCGGTTGTGTGTTTGAGGTTGATGAGAAGCTTTTGTGTTTTTTTTTTAATTCCAGTAAAAGTTTGTTTGACACTGCAGCGCTTACCTGTGGAAGATTTACAGAGATGTTGAATCTTTTGAAGAGCACATTTCACTCTCACTTCTCACCACAGAGCACAAGCCGAGCTACATGTTCATATCTGTACTATTCTTGTCGTGACAGAGCAATTAACTGGAACAATGTCAAGTGACGTTACAAACATGGATACATGAATAAAGGCCAAAAAAGTATTTACAGAATTACATTAAGTGCTTAAGACAAGCTCTTATGTTTATCTAATTATTACTTAGTTTGGTGGGATAGTCCCTGTCCTTAATATTTATCATTTACATCAATCGTGCGGCAGTTTGTGAAGAAAAAAATAAAATAAATAAAAGTTACAGGAAGTGCTGAGCTCTAAAACAGAATCCCTGACATCAATAAGCGACATTTCATTCAAAATGCAGGGACAATTTTATACACATTTTGATCATTTAAACACCATTTAACAAAATAAAGATCACGTAATATTATTTGTCAAATCATAACTATTGTGTGCCCCTTGTTTACAGTATGGTTGCTAGGTAACAGTTGTGAAATCACCCTTAACGTCACATCTGCTGCTGATGTCCAACCAGAAGTAACATTAGAAAATGTACTCAAATAGTCAAATGTGCTGTCTCACCTGTCATATGCACTTTATTCCTGGCTTGTGAAGATGGGGGTGATGCAATGTAGATGTGCAAATATGTTTTATGTCTTTTCTGTTTTTGTTTTTATATTTTTAACATACATTTTATACACTATAACTTACAGCTGTAAAGGGAAAAATAACTACACAATTTAAGCACATTTATATTTATCTTACTGACAATTAGTTTTATAATAAATAAAATAATTATGTAAAGTGGTTGAAAAGAAACAGCTGTAATTGCTGTTTAAACAATTGTGCTGTTCAGTTTGTTAGATATCCAGTCAGTCAAGTATTTTTGTATGCCATTTTCTCTTCAACATGCATGTGCTAACAAGCCATCTGTTTTATTCTGTGGGATTCAATTAAACCCATGCCGCCCCAATCATAACTGGAAAACGTAATGATGTTTGTAATTCAACTTCGGGTTAGTTAATTCATTATTTACTTTTCTCAAGGTGTCAGGTGAGTTTGTTTGTTTTAAGTGTAAAAAAAAACTGCTCTGAAAGGGCTGTCTCAGAGGGTGTAGACTTCCTGTCAGAGTTGTGGTTAAAAAGGTGTGTGTTTTTGTAAGTGGTCATTACCATGCTCTTGCAGAACCACGTAAGACTCAACATTTAGACATTTTTGTTAATAAATTGTGGAAATACTTAGAATTACACAAGGTCAGATTAATGTCTTCTTCCCAGACAAATCCATTCTGTTGATTGCATATAAAAATTCCACCATTAGCAGTAAATACTGAGAGGTTACGCATGTACGACATTGCGAAGTCCTGTATTGGGTGAATGGATGCGTAAAAGGAAGAAGGCAGAAAGGGAACAGCATCAGAAGAGTTTTCTTGACACGACACACAATGACTAACACTTCTCGAGCACTACAATCAGTTCCTTGAAATGCTAACAAAGTGACTCCGCCCACACAGCTTGTTTCATTGGTTTCTCTGCTCTTTCTGTAGTAGTGCATGCTTTAACTCACAAAGATTGCCATGGAATCATTTGAAAAGTGGTCTTCACAATGACTGATTGATTGATTTTTCACTTTTGTCAAAGCTTGAATGCCCAAAAGTTACAAAAAAAAGTTAGATGCATACATAGTAATAACAAAGAACTGATCCAGTAACAAAGAACTGATAAAAGTCAACGGGAACAGAGATGTGTGGACATTTAAAGATTACAATTACCATCGCAATAAAATAATAATTAAGCTACAAGTCAATAAAAGATAATGTTCCTCTGTATGAGACATTGCCGAAGTATAGATAAGCAAGTCATATCTTGAATTGAATTTTTTTTTCACAAGAATCCCATTTCATCAAGATAACATAGTACATAATGTTGGAGTTTATGAGTTTTGCAAATGTTACACACTTTGTTTTGTTTTTTTTCCAGTTAAGAGGCTTTTGTGCAAGAATGTGGTGATGTGCATGTTGCAATGGTATGATCCTGCCTTAGAAAATGTCCCTAAAGTTACATTGGTGTTATTAATGGATAACAAAAAAATGCTGTATTGAAAAACTTGTGAAGCATAGGCTACATTGGTGTTAGTTTGGTTGCACTGAGGCCTTTTTGTTATATATTTTGTTTGTAAACTACCCATATTTAATACTTAAGTTGGAGGGCAGGTCGAAAATTGTAAGTGTAACATTTGCCTTTAAACTGTCAATAGAAAAGTTACACAGTGCACTTTTAACAATCACATTTATAATAATATAATTGATGATATCATCCTTATGGTAAGGGCATAGTAGGCCAAGACAACAGGTGAGCAATTCTAATTTTGCTCATACAAAAGGGTTACAATAGGGTTTGTTGGCACAGAGCATTTGTATTTCAATGAACTGCCATCCATTTATGAAAACCCTCACAGGCCCAGTAGGTAAATCATTAATGATAGGTCTAAAGTTGAGATAGGCTTAGGCATGCCGTGGTTAAGTCTCTTACATGAGTCAGTTTATGGGAACAGTGATCCATCCCTGTTTGTAGTCACTATGAGTCAACATGCTGGAACCAGTCAGATAAGCACTCCGCTTTATCACTGGTTTGGTTAACTCAACATGTTCAAAGACTCGTGCTCAAAGGACTAGCTTAACCAGTAACAAAATCAAGAATTTTCACATATTCTACAACAAATAAAGAAATATTTTTGCTACATAAATATCCGTTTTGAGATTCTTGTAGAATAAATTAAATTAATATTTCTTTACATATATTAAAGTTGTATCTTGCAGCATCTTTCTAAATTTCTGTTCAAAAAGGCATCTGTGAACAAGAGCAAGTTGATTTTCCTGTGTTAACTTGTCTTTTCAATTACATTAACAAAAACCTTTCTTTCTAAAATATTTATCCTTGCTATCAGGCAGAATCTGACTGTAATAGTAAAAAACAAAAACAAAAAAAAACAATCCTGGATAGACAGAAACATTATAAATTATGATCTCTAATTCCAGACAGATGCCAAGGCTCTAATCCCATTTACTGTCAGAGCAGAGTTCTCTCATCAGACACAAAAATGCATAAATAAATAAAGCCGTGTTTATACCCTGAGCCTATAATAGAGGCATCAACACACGGGTGTTTCCATAGCAGCGCCATAGTGGCTGTTACACCAAATTGGTCCATCACGCCAGTGGTTTTCTGGTGACGTGAAAGAGGTGTCTTCTACAGGCATCTCCACGGCAACCACTTTGTCCTGGGACACTTTCAAGTCTTGACAGGAATTTTCTTCTTACTGGTCTCAGCTTTTCCCTCTGAACAAACTAAAAGGATTTTCTGATTCTGTATGCTGCCTGTTATTTTGTTTTCAAAGTGCATATTTCATAGGCTTGATACTTTCAACTACAAACTGAACATTTTTGCGAAAAGACATTTTAGAGTATGACCATGTGCCACAGCTGATTTAGATCCCACTTGGAGCAACATTGTTACTGTGAACTAATGTGAAAATAGAAATAAAATTGGCATGTGACACAGTTAATGGCACATGATCAAGAGAACCAGTTAACACACACTGTAATTAAAATATGGACAAGTTCCCAAAACTATTGCGTCATTGTTCTTGTTACGGTTACTGTGTCAAATAGTTTGATCTGCATATCTATTTGCATGTGTGCCTGTGCGGCATTCCTGTCACTCTAGAAGGGAATTTCATGCTGCTCACCTGATGAACTTTAATACAAGAGCCACCTGTCAGGTCAGGAGAGTATTATGTTTCAGTTTTTTCTCATACTCTCTCATAAAGTACATATGTCTCTTTCGCTCTCTGTCTCTCTCTTTTCTCAAACAGCTGTCATATAATGTTTTACAATAATAGACAAAAAAAAAATAAAAGGCAATAGTAATAACATGCCATTGGTCATTAGCATATTCATATCTTTCATTAAAGAAAGTGTCTGCTTGTTTGCACCTCAGACTATGAGCTGAGTTATATCAATGAGAATATCGTCCACGAACAGGTGAAACGTTACTAAACTAATATTTAATCAGAGTACAAAAGGAGGACAAACAAAATGAACAGAAACAGCCCCAAGACTGCGCCCTGAGGCACACCCATGACAGTAAAGCAGGAGCAGACACGATGTGGAGCTGACACAAAATACAATACGGGTATAATATGACTCTCAGCAACCAGAGCATGATTGATGCACTCATGATTATTATTGTATCAGTTTAATCATTGAAGCCAAGAAAAAGACAACTTGTAATAGTTTTGTACTTACATGCCCATGTTGCCTAAGAACTTGATGTTATTGTAGAAAAAATAATAATAGCAGTTATTTTTCTTTTGAACCACGAGAGGAAAACAAGTTTACTCCATTTTCTACCATTGGACGGATGATTATAAACCCATATAAAACTCATCTATGTCTATCATTGTGTAAGAGGCAATGCCAAGGAACTTCTCACTGATAACAAAACTGCACAAGAATTGAGCGCTGAAATAGCACAATGATCTAACTGCACAATGTAATATTTAATGTGGAAACTGACATTACCATTAACATAATAATCTACAATACTAGATTAATAGTAATTGATTGGGTTAATCAATTAATTAATTAGGTAAAGCACTGCCACTTTCAAAATTTCATAGCATATTCATGTTAATGAATGTTACTTGAGTAAAAATAATACAACATATTAAGTGAAAACATTATTAGAATGGAATGTATTTGAAACTATTGCTACACCTGCTGTCACAAAAATATTTAGACAATTACTGTAATCAGAAAGATTTTAAATAAATACAATTATCAGTCATCTCAAGTATTTGTCTGGATAAATTCTATTCTACAAGTACAAGTAAAAGTGTCTTACAGTTTGTTCCAATATTGACTTTAAGATTTTACCTTTAGATTGGTTGACTGTGTTTGAGCTGGGGCGTGCAAGTTTAAATACCAGTTTATGCAAAATTACCTATTTGTGGAGCGCTTCACTGGAAAATTCTGAACGGTTTCTGTGGAAGCGTGGTTTGGCATCGTGCAGCTGCAGCTTTCAGTTTAAAACAGGCACAGGCCGTGAACCAAGAGGTGGTCTGAGTTCACCAGGGCGAATTTAAAAATCTGACAAAAGATCAAGATTATATGTGGTAAATAGAACATTCCACATTTACTTTAAGTTATACATTTCACATGAAATGAGGAAGAATATTAGCAACAGTTATGGTGCAGCAGTGGTAGTTTCATTTAAAAACAGTAAACAGTATTTTGACTCAGAAAAGAAGGAAACTAAAGGAAGGACATAATATGTAATAACAAATATGACAAAGCAGCAGGTTGAGTTGCTTTTGCTACTATTTTACTGTGTAAGACAATAGTATTTTGAAGCAGCAGTAGATGGATAAAGTATCACCAATACAGTAACAGAAAAGAGAGGAAATATTATACTGGATTTATTCCAGGCAGGGTTAAAAAGACTTGAGGGCAGCGATGTTGAGAACTAAAAGTGTCATTCAAAATGCATTTGGACTCCAGAAATAATAATAATAATAATAATAATAATAATAATGATAATAATAATAATAATAATAATAATAATAATAATAATAACAATAATAATAATAATAATAACAATAATAATAATAAGACAATATAGAAAAAAAGAAATATATAGCTCCTGAAGGAACATTGAACACATTCTTGAACTTTTACTATTACAATTGTAATCCATCTTTGTACCATCATCAAAAACTGTTTTTAGTCATGGACAGAGACGTTGATGTAATGTATCTATTTAGACTTACGTCACAACTGATTATAAATAACGTCAGTGCCACACCTCTGACAGTAATGCAAGCGTATTTGAATGTTGGCATAAATCAGGAAGTGAGCCCTAGCTACCATGAGTTATACATAGCAACAGTGTGATATAGTTGACACATATTTTCCATTCGCTCTGTTCTGGGTTATGCAATGTACAAAAACCAAAGGGTTTGTTTGGATAGTGAATTCAAGAATCTTTTTTTGTAACACAGTGACGTCATTGGCTCCTCAGCTTTTCTGACAATGAGTCACGAGTCGTTTCCCAGAATGCACTGGGACAGGGAGGTTCTCTCTCCAGCTGACTTTGTTTACACATTCATGCTGATCATTTGGATTTAAAGTGATCACCTTAGCTACCAAGTGAGACTGAAAGAAATATAGCAATAACTTTGGTTTGGGGTGTCAAATGTATAAATGCTTTGTAACCGTTTTGAGTCACATGAATGCTTAAATTTACCTGCAAAGTGTCGCAACATAGTGTAGGTTATATACAAAAACAAATAATACAACATAATAATATACGTTGCCAAAGTGGGGTTTTATTTAAATATTTGGAGGGTTTATTCCCCCTCTGACTGTCATGTGCTATGTTATGTTATGTTAATTAAAAACATAAACAGCGAGACAAGATGGTCACTTCTTCAATTGCATGTTTTGCACAACCTTCAGCATCCCACCACTTCTTGCACAATTGTCAAGTGTACATTGTGAAATCTGAAATATGTCAAATATGCAGAAAGCAGGGGTTACTTCAACAAAGGCCCAGCTGTATTGTAACCACATCTCAACACAGGGCAATGCATTGTTATTTTGTGTAGTTTCATTTCCTTCACTATAACAATTATAGATTCCCTTTAGTGAGAGAGGAGAAAGAGAACTGATGAGGGCCAGTGTGCAGCTATGCAACAGTGCAGAGAAGTGCTGGGGAGAGTCCTGACAGTAAATGGGTCGTGGAGCAGGAGGAGCATGCCCGGAGAAGAGGCTAAGGGAGGGGGCGGGGCTAGAGGCCCTGGGGTGACTCACTGCTCACTCCTGAGCTGGCTCCCAAATCGGGCATCTGGAGCTCATTGACGACAGCTCCATGGCGACCAGTAGTTGTGGAATTGTAAACAGGCTAAGCGGCTAGAGCGGGAATCGGCTCTCCACATGCTCTAAGAAACCTAGAAAGAACAGACGCACTACTGTAGCGTAGGTGTGCAGGGTGAAAGGGAGCAAGTGAGGTGATGGGCAATAGACACTGCATAGTAACTAAATACAACTATTGTCATGCCTACATGACTTTTTACCATTGAAATGCTCAGTATTCAAAATATCAGGAATTCAAAGTCAAAAGGATTCATGCAATGCTTTGTGTTTTAGTTTGTTTAAATACAGACTTATTTCTTGAATGTATCATAATACATAACTAGATGCTGTTGCAATAGCTGAAGCTATTGCGAGTGACTGTGCAATTGAATTCGTGTGATGTTGGTATGGTCCGGGATTCGAACCCACAATCTCCTTATTGGGAGGCAGCAGCTCTAGCCGCTCTGCCACCGTGCACCTGCCACAATTTGTTTAAACACCAAACTTTCCTGTAGAGGACCAACAGAAAGGCTCCCACTGTAAAAGATACTGTAAAAGATGCTCGGCAAATTATGAAAAAACTACAAAAGGTACATGTACCAAAAGTAATAGCAGACATTAGAAGACTAGGAACTATTGAAAAATGCAAAAAAATTTAAAAGAATTTAAAAACTGTGGCCTGTGAAACGTGCCGAAAAACCGAAAAATACAAGAACAAATAGTGACTGCCTATAGGCATAGGCAGTCACTCAATCAGTCCTGGAGCCAGAGGTGGGTAGAGTGTAGCCAAAATCTGTACTCAAGTAAGAGAAACATCAGATTAAGAAATATTACTTAAGTAAAAGTAAAAAGAAGTGACTGTAATAGTCATTGAATAGTAAAAAAAAACTGTATTTGGGGAAACTATTAGGGCATAAAATGTATTCAAATCTGAGTTTAAAATCGGAGAGAAAAAAAGATAATACACAGAATCTGGTATTTCTAGAGTAGGCACAAGAATGACAAAAACAAATCATATGTGAAGTTAAGACGCAAACATTTGAATAATCTAATGTTGTTTCTAACGCTTTTGTTACTTTTAGACTTTCTCACAGTAGCAGTAAAAAAGTCAGAAAACTGCCAGTACCATTCCTTCAAAAGGTTACTCCTGTAAATCTACTACCCATATCTGCCTGGAGCTGTTAACGTGGCAGTTAAGTAGTAAAAGTAGTAGTACTGACAAAGCTTGGTCAGTTTCAGATGTCACACATACAGCTGATATGAGGTGTCTCTTTGTCAGCGCTGCTCTTAGGCACAACGATCAGTTCCTAAGAATCACGTGACCCAGTACCAAGGAACTTCTTCAGAATAGTCACACTGTTTAGATGAAATTCGCTGCTCTTGTACTTTAGCCTCAAGCATTTTCAAACAGACTGTGTGTTGAAACAGATTATTATGTATTGTCTTTAGGTTACCACACTTATTTAAACTATTTAGAGTTTACAGCGATGAAGGTTTTAGGCAAATATGCTATAGCCATTTGCAAAATAATCAATGTTAGGTTTCTCAGTGGTGTAACTAGATAAAGTGCATTGTTTGAAGACTTTATATTGTTTTTTATGTGCATTTATATGTACATTTTCAATAGACACACACCAAATGGACTATACTGTAATAGTTTATTTGTTCTTATGTTCTAGCTATAATTTTGGATAGTTTTAGTTAGACTTGACTGCTGCTTCAAGTACTCGCTGAAACTGAATTTAGAACAAATACTGAAATATGGTCAATAACATTTTAATAATCATAGGGTTCTTTAAAATAGGTATAAATGGTTAACGTGCTTTGAGAGAGATTTGCAATGATGTAGCCTGATCTGTTTCCACATGAGTCTTACTGAGGAAATACGCTGATGGAGCACAGGATATACATTTCTAAAAATAATTTCCACATTAACTCCAGATTGACACTGATAAACCTTTCTTACTCACAGTGCAGAAACAACTACAGATACTGCACTGTGTGGCACAAATAGAGCCATGGTACTGGTTCATTATCAGATTATCTTCCAAATGATCACCTCTTCATTCATCCATTTGAATAAAGAGCATGTACTGACTGGGCTTCATGCTTCTACAGTGTACTGGGTGTGGGACTGTCTGAGAATGTCTGCAGTATTTTTGCACATGCTGACATGTGTGAGCGTGTTGGGTAACAAAGCCACTAAAGCGAAGATCTCATGACACATTTGAATTAGACGATTTGAAACTAATATCTTCTACCTATAAAAAGTAGTTGTATTTATTTATTAAAGGGACAATATATATTAAAAACAAAATGCTACAACATATGCCTGTAAATATGCAAGATTATAGCCAAAGCTAATTTCTATACTTAATCCCCTGCTACTAAGGCAAGCTACATGACTCACTATTTACTCAAAACACAGGCATACAAATAACAAAAAAACCCAAAAAGGTTAAGGCAATGTTATAGTTAGTAGATATATTGTGAGGGAAAACAAGACATTTAGTAGAAAAATAGTATTTTTATTATAAATTATGGAAAGGTCAAATATAAATAAGTGCAAAGTTGTATCAGTCTCCTTGCTTTGTCAAACATTTAAAATATCTTCAAGCATTCACAGCCACTACAGCTGGATAAGTGTATCTTTATAAAAGACATTTAAATTCATACACAATTATTCCTCCCTTCATGTAAACATTGCTTGTAGAAAAAAAAACAAAAAAAACAAACATGTCTTAGTTCATCTCCACACAGGAAGAAACACTGACCAATACATTCAATTATTCCCAGGGAGGAATCTTGTCTGTGCCTTTGTGGCGTATTTCCCCTGGTTTTGGCTGGACCATAAACAAATAAGATCCAAATAAGTAATAAACCAAAACCGCAACATTTGGCATACACCTCCGTCTACAAGTACATTTAAACATAAAAATAAAATAAAATAACATAAAAAAGATAAATCAGCCCTTTTAATGTAAAGGTTGGCACAAACAACTAGTGTCCATTCTCAGAAGACACTAGGTAACAGGAGTCATATTCACGAGCAGACACATCAAACACATGATGATGATCCTGTGTTAGTGATTCAGTCTATCATTAGATTGTCTTCTTGTGTGGGTGCCTTCACTGGTACAGCCTAAATTTCTAGCAGCAGATGAGGGAAGCTGTGTGTCATTCAGACTCAGCTATGGTAACTTGTACGTCATTGCTGGGTTTCTTTCTCACTCCACATACCGCCTTTGTGTGGAGTTGCTCTTTCGTTCCACTTTCCAAAGTGTGGACGAGCATTTCTTTGGAAAACCCAAGCTCATAGGGCGGCATTTTCCATTCTCTTATTCCCAGACACTTATTCATTCACAATATAGTTCCTTTAAGGAGTCCCATGAATCTAGATGGGTGCATCATACTCTTGGAGGAAGTCTTTCAGTGGGTGAGGCAACTGGTCTCTTTTGGAAGAAATGTCCAAATGACCATTAACAGTTTTTCTGCACAGATGCTGTAGTGTGGACAAGCTACACGACAGTGGTTTCACCAGCTCTAATGGAATCTTCTCACCTCCAGAGTAAATGTAATACATGTTCCCACCACGCTTGCTTTGAGGCATATAGTAGTGAACAAGTTTGAGGATACAGTCAAAGTGAGGTACTGACTGGACATTTTTAGGATCCGTTTGTAGGAAGAAAGATGTTGAATCACTCTGGATGCGCAGGTTCTTAGTGCCAGATGCAGTTTTGACACTTAAGGTAAAGAGGTGGCGGTTATCAGAACTGTCCCGAATCAAGAAAGTGCCCGTGGACTCAGAAGCCAGCATGGCGTTGGCCTCCTTGCCACTTATGGCACCCCAGTAGAAGCCACTTTCCTGAAGTTTGTGCAGAGTAGAGAGGACCATCTGGTACTGAGCCTTGGAACTAAAAGTCTTGTAACGCTGGGGCAGCCTCATGCTTGACGAGTCCAAGGGGCGGCTGCTCATGACGGAGACAAACTTGCTGTGAGTTACCATGGCGCTGCGTCCCGCTCTGTGACAGCCTGTGGGGGGCACACGGGGCACCACGCAGACTGAAGATAGGTCAAAAAAGGGTGACCGAGAGGTCACAGAGTGCAGGATGTTGGTAAATTAGGCACCTGTGGAGAAGATAGGGGATATATCAGTACAGCATTATACAGAGGCACAGGGATGCTAACATAGGTGATGTAAAAATTCTAAATTATAGCCTTACTCTTTACTTTTTACATTAAGAAAGTTGGTTCAACTTGGAAACTTTACAATTGAAACGTTACAATCTGCTGGTGGAAACAATAAGGGCTAGCTGAAGTAAATGACCCTTGTTTAATTTTGAGCACGTTTCCTGGAAACCTTTACTTGTGTGTAATTTGCCCTCGGGACGGAGGCACCATGGTCAGTTCCAGTAAGAGAGCCATAATCCCGATTGCGCAACACGCATGCCATTTATCATGACCACTTTCAAAAATATAGAATAGCCTAACCTTTGTAGCGCCGTTATTTCTAGTTAGACTGAAAAGTAGATGTTGCAAACGAATGTCAGAAGTAACTAAAGTAATAAGAAGAAAAACGCTTCTCACCTGCCCAAAGTCGCTCGTTTGTGTGATATCCAAATTGCTCAAAGCCGAAGAAATGGCTGCTCACTTGTGTTGATTGTGTCAAATGTAATTTGGTTTGCTCTAGATGTCTTTGGAGACAACCCGAAAGTAGTTCCCTGGGTTTGTTAGAGCTTGCTTAGCCTAGGAGCAGTGAGCGTCCCAGGCTCTTAAACGCACCGAGACTCCGCCTCCTGCCAGTAAACTAGTGCGCTGACAGGAAGCGTTATATTTTCTGAATTCTTACAGAGTCCCTCCCCTAGTGAGACAAATGAATTCCAGCAACTCTTTTATTTCACACGAGCAAAGAAACGTGTTCACACTAATGCGCAGCTTTGAATATATTAGCATGATCTACGTTTACGCGCATCAGGTTTTATGATGATGACATTTGCATTTGAAGCCACGCTTCAGTGGAAAGAGGTGTTAAAGCTTTCTGAAGAAATTCATAGTAGATAACCAACAATATAATTACTATACCACACAAAGGGGGCGCAAAAACGTCCTATAGCTATTTTAGTTGAACAAGGCATAGCTCATTCTGATTTCCAAAAATGGCTTAACTCATGACAGTGTAATGCATTGATCACATTATATTTGTTTTTATGGTCATTAGCAGATGAAAAACCTTAATCATGAGAATATTTTATGATTTCTGTCAGTTTCAGATTTGAATAAGAATAGAGTAGGCTACAGGGTAAATAGACAGGCCCACCTATAAATCCATAGAAGCTAATCCCATCTTTAAGTGTGACATCAGATCCTGGTAGAGTCTAGTCTTTAGTAACACGTGTGACTGGTGTGCTGCTCACTTTGAAGGGGGCTGATTCAGGCTTTTAGCCGCAGGGCCGAGACTGAAGACTGGAGCAGATTGTGTGGAGTCATGTTAGCTCATATTTCTCGCTTAAGAATATGTTTTTAACAACATCCAGAGGTAAAATCACTATCCACTGTTTGTCTCATGTGCCACTGCCATCATTTGAACCTTGAGGCTCAATTTTGAGTGATTAGTTTAAGTTTTTTGAGCCTCCGAAGCAGAGGAAGGGAGGGAAGATTTCAGTTTGACGCCAGAGCGCTTGATGGGTTTTGGTAAATGCCAGCTGTGTCCACAGAGGTGACTCAGGTGTTGGCTGATTCAGACCACCAGGAAGATAAAGAAATGGGGGAAGGGAAATCTCAGTTTGTACCAAACCTCGTAACAATCCCAGAGAGTGTTCCCAGAAAATTCAGTGTGTCATCACATGAGGCATTTACTCGACATCCTAATGTCCTCTAAGGATTCCGAGTGAAGGGAACGGACTGGAGATAGCGTTAGAGCACCTCCCACTTATGTTTTACACGAGCGCTTCTCCATAGAAACCACTATGCACACGATAAAAGCTGAGTAGCCTATTTCACAGAATCACTATAATTTCCCAGGCAGATAACCCTTCAGTCTGGACAAGGGTTAGGACTCTGTTATACTTTTCAGTCCAAACAAGACAAACAATTTCTTCAAATGGAAAAATGAAGTGATTCCACGTGTGTATATACAGTTGATAGTTTGTTAGTCTAAACTGCAGTTTGGGAAAAACACTAGCTGTTGACCCTACTCTGCAAATAAACACAAATAAACTCTTCTTTACTCTCTGAAAATCAAAAGGCAGACTGTTAAGTGATAAAGAAAACAGAAATTCCTTATTGAATGAAATATCCATGTGGGTAAAAATCCTGCGATAAGTTCAAATACATTTGTTTAGAGAAGTATAAAATATGTTTGACACTTGCGGGATATATACAATTATTTTTTTCTTATTTTATCTATTTTATTATTAGATCAACTGATTTTCCAATGAACTGAAATGGAAACATGAGTAATTCTTATCACAGAAGTTACTGTAAATTCAGTTCCTGCCAGAATTGACTGTTCTTCACTCTCTTGAATATCATTTAGTGACTGAAAGCTTTGTCATTCACAGATGTTTGCCTAACTTCCTCATTGGTTGCTGTTGTCATTTATCGCCAAGTAATAGTTTCCTGGTAATATTGTCTTTTGAACTCTGTGGTTTTGGCCTTTTAGTTGTTTTAGTTGTTTCATCAGTTTTGATTGTACACTGTTACATTTACTAATTCATTATTTACTAATCAAAACTTCTCTAAGTAGTGTCCAGAAAATACATATACTTCTACTTGAGTAATATATTAGTGTAACAGTACTCTTACTTGAGTAAAGGTTTTGGTTATTCTTCCCACTGTGAGTAAATCTAAGTAACAAAGCTTTTATGTTGACAATATTAAATGATTTGGACATCTGTGTTTCTTGCACTGCTCCTTCAACATTTAGGTTTTCAAATTGCTGTGTTTGTGTCTCTTTTTACTTGGACCACCACTCTACATCAACTTCAGTAATATTATTTTGAAGTAACTTTACTCTTACTTGAGCACATTTTTGGCTGCTCTTATCACCTCTGCTTTGGAATAAAACACTGCCAGAAATCCTTGAGGACATTGTGTACTACCTGTCAGACGATTGCGTAACCGCTTAACAGAAAGAACACTAGACTTACCTTTTCCTCAGAAGGAGGCGCCTGCACCTGTCTGGCTTCCAGTGTCCTGATTTAACATCACAAGAAACATAAACAAGAAAGAGTCGTCATCTACCACAACCACAACTACAACTGCACTGTGTTTTGTTAGGATTTGAATTGATCTTTGAATAATAATAATAATCATAATTTTTAAAAGACCAATACATTTTGAAATTAGCAAATGTTTTAGTATTGTTGTTATATTTTACAAGATGTAAATGTCTAGGAATCTAATAATAATGTTTTAATGCAATGCACACAGAACAAAAAATGTTTTGAAAGTTTTTTTTTTCTCTTCTTTAATTCAGTGTTTTAAGGTCAACACTTCTTATTTCTATGAACCCCTCTCCTATTTCTTTCTTCTTTTTTTTTACATTGATGCATTTTCTTAGTTTTGTTTGTTTGATCATTTAACAACATTTTTGCACTGTGTATTTAGACAGTGATAATTATTGTGACAAAAATAGACCCAACCTTTGTACTAATGCATTACGTGACGATACATCAACAATATCAAACATTTGTGCCCTTTCATGTACATTATTCATTAGGCTTAAGCGTGAATGTTAGCAGGAATCCCTGTCATGACGCTCCTCCCCGCATTTCTAACGTATTTCTGTCTCTGTCTCGTCACCACAGCTGTCTTCTGGGAAGGCCCAAAACAGGAGGACACACCCATGTGACTTTTCCAAACTGTCACTATAGGCAAGCGGATACAATAATTAGCAATAATAATGATAAGAAAACCAAAAGATTTGTTTTTTTGTGTTGACAATTTATCGTGTCCAAAAGCACTGGCCGCCAACATAGGCATGGTCCAATACGTCAGCCTCATTGTTTTGTATTGAGTGTCCTCAAGGGGAAACAAAGATGGGAATGAGACTGGCACAAACTTGGTTATTTGATTAAGAATTTCCAGAATGTTTGCTTTTTGTAAAGCCTTGTTTTACATTCCTGGCAAAATGAAATGAGCCAATAATAGAGATGTCTGTTGTGACAAGTTGAAACTGGAAGGGCACGTGGGTCATGATCACTTACCAAGAGTTTGGTCATGTGACAGTAGCAGTCATTGAGACAACTGTGAGGTCATTCTGGTCAGATCAAAATCCATTCTTTCCAAATCAAGTCGCTCACACAATGCATTAACGGTTGTTTGGACATTTAGACTTAACTTGTGAGAAAAGATATTAGAAACGAGTGCTGGGAATGAATCAGTTGGCCAGGGTTTGAGGAAGACAATAGAGAAATGTTGCAAACGTCACCATTGTTCTTTTTTGTGACCAACGTTGTGTTAGATGTGGTTGCTCAGCACAAGGCACCTTTACAGTTACTGGAAGGGAGGATTTCCTAAGTTCAATTATTGCACCTCTGCTTGTTAACAGACGTGGAAATTAGATAAAAAGTTGATGAGTAAACTAACTTCACTTAGTTTACTCAAGCGAACTTATATTGTAAAATATATCTCCAAACAAACTGTAAGTAATAAAAGAAGCAGGTAGAATTAGGCCTCAGAAATAAAGTATATAAGAGGATTTTTTCTATTGCTACATCTGTATTTGCAGATGTTTTTTTTATGTGGAAATCTTAATGTGTGCCTTTCATCATATTTTACAAGGTAGACAGAGGGAAGAGAGGGAAAAACAGTCATGGGGTCGTTTAATATCTGTGCTTTTACCATCATGAGGGCACACTTTTGGAAAAGAAAGCTTGATTGTGTCAGTGTTCCAATTGCATCAAGGCAGATAATGTGACTGGTCTATCTTGCTGCCGCCACTGCCCGCTTTATCAGTATCAAATGCATGGAGACAGAAAAACCAATGACATAATCGCTCAGTTCAAACTGCACTTTCATTACCACAATACCCCAAAATAACCACTTGATGTCATTGAGCAGATGGAAATAATGCTGTCTGCATTGTAAGCCGGCTAGTGATGAGAACACCTTGTTTAAAATTAGAACGACCCAAATGCAATTTAGGCTATAACAAATTGACATGCCTGTGCTCTGCATGTCCACACTTCCTCTAAAAATTGGCGTAATGTGATCCTGAACAGTGCCAGTAAGCAGACTGATGGTTCCGGGTTTGACTATGTGCCAGCACCGGTCCTGGAGATAGGGCAGGCGAGCAAGTGCATGTGCCAAAATACTAAAAAGACGGAAAAGGCATCAAGGTGGTGTAAAGGGGAATACCCAAACAAATCCTTCCTTAGTGTACAGGTGACTGCAAGGTGAAAGCACCTTATGAAAGCACCTAAGGAATGTGAATCCTCCAAGTATACGTCAGTCAAATACAGTGTAGACAGAAATCCACTTTATTCAAGATTATCTCCAGCAATATCATAAGAATTCAATTGTATGAAATGTGTATGAATATGAAGATTATTAAAAAAAAATACTGCAAGACTACATTGTAAGATTTCAACATTATGAACTAATAAGACATAAAAATGAAAAATACACATTACTACCTTACCACTATGTGTGTTTTACAGTAAAATACAATACAGAGGAGAAAAAATTCAATTTACAATATAGTATTGTAAATCAATATAAATATATTAGAATATATTTATAATAAATAAACAAGCCTACTTAATTCAGGGTACAAGTTAGCATCACTAAAGCTCAGCTGTGACAAAACTGTACAGGGGGAATGCTTTGGCCCAGGTTCCATAAACTTTAAATGGTTACACGTGTGTCTGGCTCTCTTTCGATGACCGTGCAGCAATGACTTGAGGGCAGAGTGAAGTCATTCCAAGGAAGAATGAACCATGAGGATGAATGTGGTGTACTGTTTCATGTGCAGGTGTGCTCTTGTGTTCTGAGGCTCTGTCATCTTTAACACTCAAGATTTTAGTTAACTCACATGCACATCTGCATCTTTGATTTTTCAGAGCAATGGACCTATCCTGTATGATATTGGCTACTTTTCAGAGTATAGGATAAGCGCAGTCATAGAAATTATGACACCCAAGACAACAAAAACAATAGTCCAAAATGTGTTTTGTGCATGTGTTTCCATGAGTAAAAAAGTAGACCACAAGTTGGAGCTTCCTTGTAGAAAAGCCTATTTTATGTGTATCTCGTACTTCTCGTACTCGTAATTTTATTATATTTACATTATTATAATAAATTACTGTATATTTACTGACCGACACATTATACTGAAAATGTCCATTTATTTGAAACAAAGTAAAATCTATGGAGCATGTTTGCATTACCAGACCTTTTCTTTCTTGGTCTTTCAGGCATTTCCTCTCACCCCTCAGAGCAAAGCCACTCCCTGTCGGCAGGAAATTCTTCTGGAGCCACTCCAAACCACGGCCCTCTTTTCCTTTTAGTCCCAGCCTCTGCCAGAAATCATGAAAAGCGGGTACAGTCTGTCCCCACCTTCAACCTGCATGCAAACAAAGCAAAACACATTCTTCCAGAATTCTGACTGTTTTTTTTCTTAATGTTCAATATCTGTGACACAATGTGGCTGCAATCATCACGAGATCTGCTGCTCAATTAAGGCAAGATACAAGTCTGAAAGTTCCAGGAAAACAACAAAATACATGTTTTCATTGCAATGAGCCGCCCACATTTCGACAAATTTGCAGAGAATGCCACATGTGAATCTACCCGCAAAGACAAACAACTATGAGAAGAGTATATTTTTTTGCAAATTGTGCATCTCAGCAAGTCTAACCAAAGTCACTATACACAAGAAAAGTGTTTCATGTTCCAGTAAATCCAATTTCTAGTGAGTCTAGACAAAAAAAAAACCTCCACATCATGGGTTGTTGTGTTAGTGAAGCCCAAAGTTACTTGCAATTAGATCTGATTATTGTTTACATGCACACAAGAAATATTTGGAAGTACAGTGCATTTTATATAAATCTTAAGCATTTTCTCTTTCATTTGTGTCTTTTCCACATTAGTTTGCCCTTGTTTGTATAATTGTCCAGCACATGTGTGAACACTCTGAATTCAGATTACGCACATCAGGCGTAACTGTTGACATGCAATTTCAATCATCTGATAACTGCAGAAATCAGATAATGGTCAGATTTTTTGTTAGTATGCACTGATGATGTTCCTTCTGGGAAAAGCTTGTCATTTATGATCTAATACCTGGCAATAACAAACGCATTTACTGTTTTGAGGGAACTTCTCTGTGATTAAAGTTCCTTCACTGTAATAGCAGTCTATCCTCAAAGACAAAAGGAGAATAACTGCACAGGGGAACTTCAATCTTCAATCAACAACAAAACATGCATTTGTGCAGGCCTGTTTCCAAACACACTTTTCTACACACTGAACTGTGAAATGTAATTAAACCAAACCCAGGACTTTATTCACTGCGTTAAGTTTCACTGCGAGAAGCTGATTTATACACATCATTAAAATATTGTCATAGTTTACTGTTCTGAGTTATGGAATGGCCTTGAGGATAATTGCCACATAGCTGGAACACATTTTGTACAGTCTTTCCAGGGCTGAAAGCTGAACATTCACGAAAGCTATGTTCTTTCTGAATACATTTTCTTCTAGTACAGAACAGTACATACTTATGGTCCTGTGTTGAAAAAAAAACAACACACAAATAAGTGCTTTGATAATGGATAGTATGAAAAAAGCAGCCTACAATCATTATAATAGATGCAATCTATTCTATCTATCTATCGAGGGAGAGATTACCTAAGCAAAATGGCAAGGGGTGTAGGAAGCCGCCTGGATGCACCAAGCTGAAGAAATTGGGGATGTAGAGAGTGGTAAGACCCGCAGATGATGGCGGCTGAGATATGGAGCCTCATTTCAGAGCATCCTGCAGATAGAGACCCGCCTCCTGTTCTGAAGTGTTTTTTAGAGATAAAGAGGTCATATTGGAAGGAAAGAGAACTGTCTTGTTGAAGGAATTTCTCAGCGTTACTGTAGGAAAGGGTTGTTGTGGCTGAAGACTTTTTCCAGTTTAAAACCGACAATGAACCGAGGCGAGCAATATATCGAAATTTAGATAATATTGTAAATGGTGTTTTAAACAGAGTATATGATTTAAAGTTCAAACTAAATGCTACAAAAAGAATGCAAACGCTTTTAAATAAGGCGATATTTCGGCACTTGTGTGATTCATTCAACTGCCAATTGATAATTAAACCTCAACTAATCACAGCACATTTAATCTAAAGGCTGCAAATTAGAAAGAGGCCTAGACTGTGCACTTACACGACAACAACTTGGTAGAAATGAATATTCAAACAATGTGCAGCCAAACAACTTGTCAACAGTGCACCTGGGATGGTTCGACAACAAAAAAGTCCCACGTGGATTGTTAAGCCCCTTCCTTCTTCTGTTCTTTGATTGCATGGCCAGCGTGTGTTTTTGTTGTCGACGTTGTTAACGCCAAAGATGATTCACATGAACTTAATACCCACCATATCCACTTTTTATAGGTCGTGCACACGCGTTCTTGCAGCTGGAACGTATGAAAGCGCGAGTATGCAGGATTTGCGTGACAGCATTCAGTGCGCGCATTCTTCGGCCTCAGTGTGGTGTGGCGTCCCTCCGAGGAGGGGCCGAGGTCAGGTTCGGACACTGTGGGGTGCATTGTGTTCCTCCGTGTGGTGGGTCGAACATAAGGCAGAGGAGGGGGGCTGGAGAGTAAGGGGAAGGTCTCTGCGCGCTTCTGGGAAACCGTCTGGGCCTGATTGGAGCTCGCTGGCCGCACATGGGTTCACTTTACGGGGGGGAGGACACAGGAGGATCCCGCGACCGCCGACCGTGTGGTGTGTGGACCAGGACCCACCTGGGCCTTTTGGCAACATCAGCGACACGCGCGTGACTCAGTGGGGGACGTCCATTCTGTTGTTTTGATTCACTCAGGTCACATGTCAGGACTTTTCAAGACTGAGTACATCTTGTTCCACTCGGTTCTATGTCCTCGTCCTCCTCTTGTTGTTGCCTATTGTTAGCCCTCTAGACTGTTGGGCATATCAGTTTCGTCAAATCTCTTGAGTGCCTAAGTTTTAAAAGGGCATTTTTTCATCTCCAGAAATCAGAGTAGGCCAAGAACAGCACACATGGTACTCTTGCAAAAAAAAGTCCCCTCTTTTCACTGTGGTGCATTTTTAAACTATTTTATTTTTCTGCTGTGGCAACATGCCTCACATTTCCCATCAGCCACGGTCACCTCCTCTGGCCCCTCTATAATTCTCTCAAACAACATCATCTCACTTTACTGTAGCAACACAAGAAGGCTATTGTTTGACTTCAAGGATTACAGACCCCTCTTGTTGATATCACAAGCTTTTCTGTGTATCTCCAATAAGAATACAGGGAAGAGAAGCTTTTTATTTGGAAAGATATGTCATGTTCAGCACAACATTGGCTAAAACAAAACTTCTTTGAAGTTTAGTAAGAGACATCCCCTTAAGCATGGGGCTGATTTAATCTACAAAGCTTCATGACCCCCAATTAAAACTGGAGCCGTTTCTGAACCTTTAGGAGAAAGGTCTGTGAGAAGCTGACACGGTTTTGGTCTCTGCTGTCTGATTTCTACTCTAATTATAAGTGGTAACAAGCTATACATCAGATTTTAAATTCTGCATATTTTTAAGTATAAAAAGGTATGGACTGACAGACTGTAGATGACGTTTCAATTTTCAGTTCAAATCTGAAACATATCGCTATAATGAGATTTAGAGACTTGTAGTTTTTTATATTTATGGCTTGAGTGTACAAACGTATCCCCCCCGTATAACAGGAAATGGTGTTATTATGCGAACAACAGAAGTTTAGAAGCACCAAAAAAGTCTTGTCAATCATTCACAAGGGAGATTAGGGCCGTCATAGCGGTTTCTTTATTTGCAATCTATTCTCTAGAAATTCACTGTTAGACCATCTCCCTTTTATTGCAGCAGAATGATGCCCAAAAGGTCAAACGTCACGTCACGAATGTGCAAACCAGAGACCTAAAATGACAAACTGGCTGAAGGTTTTTCTTCACTTTGCTGACTCCAAACATGTCCTTCATCGCAGTACTTTTTAATCCGCTGTGTTTCCTGTACGGCCCCTTTCACTGAGGAAAAGTCATTTCTATTGATTGCTTTTCCAGGCATCATTTAATATGATACATATTCACTTGTAAATATCGACCTTTCCCCACTGCGCTGACATTTATGCCATAAATACCTTAAAATGCGCACAAGTGAAAAGGAGAGATGTAATGAAGCTGTAAATAAGGCCACAAAGGAACATTAAGAGTAAAAAAAAAAAAACGTTGGTGGAGAGCCAGAGAAAGATTTAGTTTCAATGGCGCTTACAGCATTTGAGAATAGGCCGCGGGTCAGTTTGGAGGTGATTGCAAAAAGCGCAGTTTAGGTGTAGTCAATAACAGTGAGTCTCTATCAGCCGCGTTAAACTCAGCAGTTTATGGTGCATACTGCCACCTGCTGGAACCATGAAGCTACATGAAGAGAGTTTTAAGCAGGATCCCTAATGGAGGCAACTACCAGTGGTGGAAGTACCTCTAGATTGTTTTAAAAAGCCCAGTTACATGTTCTTTTTTCTTAAGTAAAAGTTGTTTAAAAATATTCTAAGAGTAAAAAAGTAAAAGTAGCTCCCCCAAATTTTAACCAGTAAACTGTGATGTTTACATTTTATGCATATTTCATATACTTTTGCGCAAAGCTGGGGCTTGAACTCAAAACTTCAAGTACTTTTTTCCCCCGTCCAGTTAAAAATCTAGTGGAGTAGAAAGTAGATTTCTGCTCTCAAATGTAGTGAAGTAAAGCACAAATGTCTTTACTTAAGTGCAGTACTTTTACTTTATCTCAATACTTTCCACCACTGGCTGCTACATATGCTTCAAGTCTAGTGATAGTAGTAATTTATAGGTACACAAGTTGCAGGATTAGTATTTGAGAGCCATTTCTACAGAGTATGGGCACAGTTTAAGTGAACATTTTACTTTTTCCTTCACATTTCTCCATTTTATTTGACTTTGACTAAATGACAATGACAGAATTCTTAAAACATTATTAGACAGTAGCAACAAAAATGGTTCAATGAAGAGAATAAAATGACACAAATTAAGACATTTGTCCAATATACATTTAAGTATGTACAAGCATGTGATAAATAAAACCAATACTGTCTAGATTTAAGATTGCTTTGCATTATTTTTTGTTTTACTATGGGAGGAGCTGAATTAAAGAGGACAGAATAATCATCAACAGACACAAAAGTACAAAAGTATAGCTGGACCAAAATGCAGCGACAAATTTACTTTAGATTATTTTGGCAAATCTTTGACAAAGCTTTGTTTTTTGAGCAATGTGTGACATGCACTGCCCTGTCTCTTTGGGATGAACTACATTCCTGACAATGAGCACATGAAGTCTGGTTCATCCTGATCCTGAGACACCCGATCCTCTTAAGCTTCCATATGCATCACTGTAAAATGTCTAGAACTTATAACACTTCAACTATTAAGCATAATAAGAGCAATATTGTAATAAAGTGGTGCATTTCTTAATTAACTTTAACTGAATTGGTTTAAATGACCAGATAATTGTCTGGTAATGCTTGACAAAAAAAAACATGACACAGATATAACAAGATTAGAATAGGGAATTACTCTCGCTAACCAGCAGCATTTTCATGTTTAACCTAGAGCGCCAGGCACCTTTATAACCACAAATTAAGTAACTAATACATTTTAGGTTAGGCATTTCAGTAAGAGAAGATATTTGACATGGAAAGGGTTCAAAGAGGACAATCTTATAGCCTGATGACATTTTCCAGAGAGTAAATTGAGCACTTAAAAGTAGCAACTTATCCTGGGAGCCTGGGTGCAACAATAACGTGCCTCCTCAAAACATCAACTTCTCAATTCCTATGCTTTATGTCCCGCCCACAGAAGAGAGAGGTCCATCCAGCTCCTCTGTGGCCTGCACTGAAGTGAAGGAATCAAGGATTTGATGAGGCACGTCTTTGTAAATTGAGTTGCGGCCCCAGTCCAGGCAGCTGCCGACTCACCTCGAACAGAAGTCCCACACGGAGCACTCCAGCCCTCAGAAGCCTTCGTTTGGGGAACAGACTTAACTTTCATTCCTCAGAAGAAGTATCTTTGTCAATGTATGCTTACTACAGAAGTTACTGGAACTATCTGCCAAATGACAATAATTTAAAAGAGCTGTTTTTGTGTCCAATCTTTGTATAAAAATCCACCTGACACACAGCCACCTGACAGTCATGACTTCAAAATAAAACAAAAGAGAATACAAGAATGACTGGAGTTGACATAAAAGCTGTAAAAATATCCATATTTTAACATATTAAAGAACATTAGAAATTTTTACACAAATATTTTGGTTTTGCATACAACTGGTCAGACCTGCTGAGATTAAACCAGGTGTATGGGACATTTGCATTCACATGTTTTGTCTTTTTAAGGAGGGCCCGGAGATTTAGAGCACACATAGCCATCCCCACAGGACTTAGAAGGAGACTCCTGCTCCAAGCCTGCACAGTCCCAGGGACGATTCGGTCCGAGTCCAAGAGAAAGACCCTGGAGTGGCCAGGGGCAGGTGTGGCCTGTGCTCCGTCAAGTGCAACAATCGGAATGAACAACAGCTCTAGTGCCTCTTCATGGACGACACTTTTTTCTTTCTGGCTGCAAGCATCTCATAGAAAGGGTCTCTGCTGATGGCAGCTCTGTGGCACAACAGGAATAGATTTAATTGTTAAAAAGTGAGTACCCTATTTAAAAGGCTGAGACCCCAAAAGCAGAGGCGATCAAACAACAAGAGTAATTTTATCTTTCAATATATAATCTTTTGGATCTGTGGGAAAAGCGTCCTTACTTGATACTGTTCATCCATTCATCCTTTTCTTCTGCTGTTGGGGCAGAGATTCGGTAGAAGGTATGGTTGCCCTCAACAACGCGTCCATCAGCCTCTGTTTTACAAGCTTTTATCACCTGGTCTTTGTTGTCGGGAATGAAAAGCTCAAAACAATTCTGCAGACAAGGAGAGAAATATTACTATTTTTTCGTTTTAATTGTTGCGCTTCTTATTAACCAACAGGGGGAGCTGAACTTACAGGCTTCTTGTCCTCAACTTCCCTGATGCTTAGGTTTTCTAATGGGATGATTCCTCTTGGCTCTTTATCCTGCACAAATACGCATTATACATTAATTGCAAAACACCAAAAGTAATTATTTAGTGTCAAAACTAACTTACAGTCGTGTACTCAAAGTAATAGAGGCAATTGTCTGTGAGGATGAACCATCGCCTCTTCCAGGTTTTTACACGTCCCCCTGTGGAGCAGAGAGCCCGAATTAGAGGAAGAGATGAAGCGAGATGGCGGCGATGGAGATGAAGCACCAGGCCGGGCAGCAACAGGCAGACAGATGTATGGCCAGACAGACACATGAAGACTGCTTAATGCACCCTTTCATTAAACCCCATGCGCCCACTCTAAATATACACCTCTAAACACTAGCATTGCATGAGGTCGGTTGTGTTTAAAATATGTTTTATGCAACAATGTATATATGTTACTCTTCTATTCTTGTCTGTAAACTGTTCTTGTTTAGTTGTTTTTAATTATAATGGACAAATTTTCAGTTTACTTGTATTCTATATGTAGGGATACAATAAAGTTTAAGCCTTCAGTGTTTTTTTTCTTTTTTCTTGTTGACTTGCTGGACACTTGCTGATCTGTAACTGACCTTTGACTCATTTGTCACCCGAACTTCCTGAGAGGAGATACCTGATCACAATAACAGATGGAGGGCGTGCTGTGGGAGGCAGCAAACTGAGAGGCCTTAGAAGTTAAAAGCCCAGGGCTAAGCTTATTGTGTGTATAGAGGCTGTTTGTTAAGCAGAACATCCTGCTAAACAACTGACAGAGCATTTCCAGAGTGACAGCCCCACCACCGTTAGTGCAAACCCATCCACCAGAAAACTATGTGAAAGTATTACACATCTAGAACACACTTGTACTATCATATGGCAACAGTAGTGCTGCATATGATAAGGCTTCTTTCAACACCAGTCTAAATGAATCTACTTTGGCAGGCAGATCTCCACTAGATAAATGCAGACAAACACACAGATGAAATAATGGCAGAATCACAGGTTGAATAGTTGATCGGGTTGAAGTTTTGATTTGCTGATGGTCAATTCTTGCAGCAGCAAAAATAGAGCCTCCTCCCGTGCAACAATATGAGGAACAAGAGGTTCCAGCGGATTGTTGCAGGGGTGAAGATGGTGTTAGACTGAACCAGGCAAGATGGAGTTACACTAATTAATCTGACATTTTAAAGTACCCTTTAAAATGATGCGTAACATAGTGATTAGTAAGTAATTTAATTGTAAAGAGCCCAGTCCAGTCTAGCATCCTGCTTGCCACAGCCACATTTGTTTACAACTTTAGATTCTTATTAGCAAAGCAACATGTTGAAAAGGTGCAGTATTCCCTTCCATGAGATAGCACAAAAAAAAGCCAATTTTCCACATCACTTCACTTTGTTGTGCTTGGTGTATGGAGAACAGGTATAATGCAACTTTCGCAAAACAAGATCAAAAGACTGACCACCAGAGCAAACAGAGAAAAACACGTTTAAAGTGCCCAGCGAGTGGTCACAATGTAGCAGCTCCCTGAACCGAGACCTGGCCCTAGGGTGACAAATCCACCCGCTGAGATAAAACGCTGTGGACCACCAGCTCAATAACAGACTACGTGTTTGAAGTTTAGATAACACCCAGTCAATGGAGACAGACAAGTAAAAAACACATTAAAACCCTGTATGGAAAAGAACAAAAGCATGGCAGACCACCAAAAGCACCGGAGAGCTGAGGAGATGGACTAACATTAGAAGAGCAGATGTACATACCTCCTGAGGAAAAACAACAGCCAAAATCATGGGAACAAACGAACAAACGAAGAGGAAAAGAAACAAAATCATCAAATTAAATGATAAGGAATTACAGCACCACAGTCCTGTTAATCTGGTCCAAGGAAGATTTAATTTAATGCTTCACAGCTTTGACAAGTAGTTCAAATGTCAGCCCACAAGGGGGAGTTGTTGTGACTATAAACGTGTCATTTACTGTAAAGCATTAGATCAAATATGAACCTCATGTTATTTACAAAACCATAACTTCCACCATGATTGTTAAGACATATTTTTCAGTTAATTATGTAGACTTTTTAGGAGGTCAGTTATATTGTTTGGAGATTGTTGTAACGATTCACAGAGTGACGGCAAAACATTTCTTTACATTTACATTTCTTGTGAATCTGAACAACAAAAAGATGTTAGAAAAAATAGAAATGTGAGAAAAAAAAGATGTTTTATGCTTGTAAAAACTAACTTGTAGACGGTGTTCAGCTGAACCATCTGAACATAACACAATACTGTTTGCAAAAACATGATTTTATTTTTTTAGTTCTTTATTTTATGTGTGCATGTATCAAACCTTTCCATTAAATAATTCAAAGGATTCCAAATGTAGTGGTCTGATCTCAAGGCCACATTTATTATACATTAAAGAGGCCAGATGTCTTCTGAAGTCTCTCTGTGCACACACCTTACACACACACACGCACACATGTTCACTCAGCCATTCAAATCCATTCACCGATTATGGGTCTCGGGCAAGAACTGATGAAATTCCTCCTGAAAAGTATGACTTAAAAACTGAAAATATTTTCCATCAATGCTATTTGCAGCCAAAACCATAGACTCACCCAGTTTGAGAAGCCAGCCCTCTCTGTCAGGATTAAAGAAAGTGTGTGTGAGGTCATTGCCGTCATCTTCAGGGATTTTAAACGGTTCGTTCTTTATGCTGTCATACAGATTCTAGACATTGACAGAAACTGTTTGAGTTACAATTCTCATAAAACAAGACAAACGAGACAAATCAAACAGGAGAGTGCCCGTCCTCACCCGGAGCAGGTCTTCAGGCAGGTCTCCGCCGTCGTTGATGCCTCGGTTCATTGAGATGAAGCGCTCCACGGTTGGTTTGTCTTTCACATTGGGGTTATGTAGACTGGTGTTCAGCATAATGATGGCAAATGACAGGATGTAACAGGTGTCTGAAACACAAACATATATATTTTTAGATAAACTGAGGTAGAAACATGCTCTCTGATAGAGTATGGGGTTAGCATACAAGGCTAATTATGTCTAATGTAGTGTTTAAATATGGATGTAAATGAGTTGAGCGAAGGAGGGCTCTTTGGGGACCACAGTGCACACAAACGGCAGCCTCATAGCAGTGGGAGGGGTTAGGGGCTGAGTGTGGGCAGAAGAGTGTGCATGCATGTCTCTGAATATAGACTTTATCTGTGCTGTTGGCCTGTGGAGAAATGTCATACATTATTCAAATCCATTTGCATCCATCTAAGAGGCAGTCATCAGTCTGATTGTGGAATAATTTCTAAAAGCAATTTACATCCCTGTAATACAGTGTTCTTTGGGCGACCTGATGTCTGTGGTATAAGCAATTAAGCTATAGCAACAAGCAATATGGTGTGCAGATAATCTGTCAGAATATATCCTTAAATAATGTCATTGTACCTGTGGACTGAAAAACTCCAGGGTTGCACTGGCAGTAGCGCTGAGCAAAGGCCTCCATCATACGGTCGATCTTCTGAGCTTCTCCAGGAAGACGGAAACTCCACAGGAACTGTCTGTGAGGGGACAGAAAAGTGTCATTCGAAAAGTACAATACGTCAATTATTCTGCTAAGTTTTAAAGTTGTTTTTTAGTGTACCTTAAAGCCTGAACAAGGTTGAGGTCTGTGAATTCATGAAGCTCTACAAAAGCATGGAGCACCTCAATATTGAAGTCATCTCTGTGGAAAATACATTTAACAGTTAAATGGGTGAATAATGTTGTCTAAAAATAAATAATAGTAACAATAACACTATTTTATGCCCCACCAGCCATCTCACTGATGACATCAGCCTTGAACTTTATACCCTTCAAAGTAAATTATATGCCCTGCGGGATCATGAGATGGATCTCACGGAAACAAGTCAGAATTCCCAGTGGGCAAGTGACCAATCCTATCTCAGGTTCCGATAATATTTCCAATCTGCCTCATATCCTCAAAAAGTAGACTGAAATAAGAGCACAATTCTACTGTTATATGACCTGATATGTGTCACATGGTCATTTAATGAAACAAATATCTGAGAATGCATCCTATAATGATGAATTATGGTTGACATTTGTGAATGAGTAAGATAACCAAAGTCAAATGTAGATACTTCTAAAATGTGAGTGTATGGGCGTATAAGACACATTCACTCTGTTCTGTACTCCAAAGTAAAAAAAACAAACATGTACAAACAAGAGAGATAAGATACAAAAAAGTTTTGTTCTGACCTCTCTCCAAGGTAATCTCCAATGGCTGTTTTGTTTAGACCTTCGCCTTTGTAGAGGAACTGAGCAATATCGTCACTTGTGTTTTTCAACAGATCATTCTCGATGAGGAACTGGATCCCCTGTGAAAGAGACAAATACACCTGAAAACATCTTGATCATGTCAGACAAAGTTTTTGTGCATTTCAGACTCATTCGTTACCTTTTTGGGGTCCATGTTGAATTTCTTTCGGCCCATAGCCACTTGTTTATTCCTCTGCATATTTTTCCTGAAAAATTGTGTTTTTCACTATATTAATTATGACACCAAAATTTGATATGGTTCTTGATCAAGTTTTTAGCATTATAATTGTAGGAAACGCTTACAACAAGCTCACAAATACTATGGGGTCCAAGTTCCCTTCATAAGTTGCCATTTCCATGGTTACACTTCTAATTCAAGTGAGAGGTCACTACTTTATTCCAAAACAGTCCTTAGGTTTGGTCAGCTCAAACCCTGGGCACCTGAAGGTGAATACATCAACGAGCTCTGTCCATAGAATGTCTTTGATCACACAATGCAATGGGAGCCTTAATGGGCCTGAGATCTGAACCGACAGGAGCCCTATTCAGTAGAGTAGACCCAGCCATACGCTGCCTCCCCTGGGACCATGTATTGTCTGCTGCAGAGCCTACACCCACTGCATTATTGAAGGTGGTCTCCCTTGATAGGGGGTTGTGCCTGATAAAACATTTAGTGCCTTAAAAGCATAGTCAATTTGGTGGAGGACCTGTGACTAGATTGGCCTGAATCACCCATCAAACATGAATAATTGACAGCTTCATTTGCTAAGTTAATAGAGAGCAAACAAGCAGGCTAAACAACAGTATTTTTGATTTTTCTTACCTCTCCTCTGTGGAGCCCAGGTTTTCGATCTCACATGTGACTTCTGCTATCTCATCCTTTAGCCTCTGTAGAAAACATGCACAATGTGTTTTAAACTGGAGTTTTGTGGAAGAATGATACGGATGGTCACAGCAGTCAGTGCGCACAAGCCTTTGGAGAAAAGGGTGTGACAGATGCAAACAACATGCAAAGTTTTCAGATAAATAAAAAACTCTGCTATTAAACATTAAGGAGCGACAAACTTTTGCTCTGTCAGTTTTCTGATTCTGAATGTAATTAAACAGATATAATGTGAACACTAACATTCTGGAATGGTATAGTGCTGGATTATACTGGATTGGATTATAGACTTATGACAGTATATGGTCGTTGAAGCCTGGGTTTCTGGTGCCAGACTGACTTAATTAAAATAACTTACAGTCAGTAAATGGAAAAAGCAGGAAACTGGTTAAGAGAAAATCAATAAAATTCAATACAAAATGTTTCAAAATGACATTGAAGTATAGAGTTTGTAGTTAAGAAAGTCTCTTCTTGTTATTTAGAACACAGTCTGATCTAATGCTGATCTAATGTAAGACAAAAGAATAACTTATTAAGATATGAATCTAAAATACACTGATTAAGCAAAAAGGGGTTAATTTCAACTCAAAATGAATGTACAAATAAACTGTATTTGATGATTTTACAACAGCCAAATTGTGGTGCAAAAAACAGCACTGCAACTTCAAAACTCCCTTGGGGTGTTGCCGGTCAGCAGTGTCACTTCTGTTTTTGAAAGAAAAGTGTCAAAATCTCCTAAATATATTTTGTTACATTGCTGTTGATTTTGAAGAGCCATTCTTTGGAGTACATAGAAGTCTAATTGCATTTAGTGAAAACACAACTTTTCAACGCTGTTCAAAAAGAGAACACGCATCTAAAGTCAGACATTGTAGACACACGTAGATGTGAAATACACTGTAGTTTATAATAACTCTATCACAAAACACACAAAGAGGACATGTGTGTTTTAAGTCCTGCGTAATCACAACACATTCCTCAGATTCTTGACTTCTCAGACAAAGCCTGTGCTCTTGCAGGAAAGTGGGTGGCAGAGGTGGGGGTCCTGACATGCTGGAACTGCTGTAGGAGGAGGGACGGAGGAGGAGAGGGGTCAGTGTCAATCTACAATGAGCAGAAGAAAAGGGGAGGGAGGGGCGCAGCGTGGTGGCCTGAGCGGGGGAAGGGGCAGTCGTGGTGGGCCACACTCATAAAAAGCCTGGTGTCAGATCACGGTCCCAGGGTGAAGACATCTGGATTATAGCTCTCTGTTCTTGTGCCGTTCTCTTTTACAGTGTGATAATGACTGCAATGGTTCAATCTCAAAAAGCAACATCATGGGAAAAAATGCTTACTAAAGAAGTTTCCAAAAACTGTCTTTCCTCTTTTAGACTTTCAGTTATCTATATTTTAGTTAAATCTTTAATGTCAAGGGATGGTACTATATGGATTTTTTGAGCCAATAGCTAATATTTGCCGATACAGATATTTAGATTTAAAAATCCATAGCAAGGCCCTCAAATCTATCTGAAATTGAAGTAAAGATCACAAATTAAATTTTCATTTTAGTAAAAATAATAACAGTGTATTTATCTGGGACATACAATAATTTGTGGAATGATTGTGTAAACATACAGACATATTTTTAAAGTTTATAGATGTTCCATTTTTACTCACTAGTTTGTTCAAAAAGAGAAATCTGAAACACTAAGGACAATCTGAGAACGACACACACAGACTGAGGCGCCAAATATCAGCCGATTTTCTGATATCTGTCATTACCAAACTGGAACAGATATATCGGTCATCCCTGTCGTTTAAATATTTGTTAAGTGTCAAGGCATGCTAAATCCAGTTTAATTTTTTGAATAGTTTCGTAATAGACTATTTCACTAAGAGAGACTGTTTTTAATGAAAAATATAGAGCAAATACAGAGTCACATTTATCAAAATTACATCTTTAAATCCTCTCGCAACACCCAGAAGGGTCCTGACCCCCGCTTTGGGAACGACTAGACGAGATGTAGTAACAGTGATGAGTTACAATAATAAGTAATCGAAGCATAAACATAGTACTAATGCAATAATTACAAAAATGTACAAAGAGATTTCACATGGAACCGCCTGTGCTAAGTCCTCACAGTTAAGAATATATTTAGAGATAACAAACGCATAAACACTCCTGTTGCCAAGAAAGTCATACCGTGGCAGGAAATTCTCCAAATTCCTCCCCAACTGAAATGTTTACAGAGAGGCTTGGAGAAAAATTGTAAACCCTAAATAAGGCAACAATTTATTAATTTAGCCACATGCAAAAAGGATTTTTTTAAAAAGTGCATGTATATTAAACGTCTTTCATTTCCTTATGGTGTTGAATCTTGGATCAGACCATCAGAAATGTAAGTGCGTAAACATTTTGGTGAGGATCTAGACTGCATGGCGCCATTTATAGACCCACCTTAGAGCATTAATCCATTTTTACAACTTTCTAGTTTGCATTTTGTTCCTTACTTTATATTCTAATTTTGTATATTGTCAAAACACACAAATTAACATTATATTGTAGATGGGTAGATCATGTTTTTTCTTCCACAATCTTCTCCATTTATCCAGGACAGGCCCAGGACTGGCAGGGAAAGTTCCTAATGATTGATGAGCATTTTGGTTGATCATTCATTGAAGATATTTACCTGAATGTCTTCCAGCAGCTCCTGTTTGCGCCGCCGGATATTCTCCAACTCCTGCTGTTCCTCTGGAGTGAGGTCGTCCGGCACTGAAAACACATCAATAAAATTCATGTTCAGAGATAAATTCCTCATCTTTTAGTCTACAACTTCACATTACAGGGCATTTCTAATATTGCCACTTGCTTTTGAACCTTCTACATTTAAGTCAGCGGCGGTCAAATCTGACAACATTTTTAAGTAAAGGAAATAGTCCAGGTCATCCACAAAGTGCTAAGCCGCAGTTCTCGCGCAGCAAAAATGTGACAGGTCTCAAAGCACCTGGCTGTCAGTCACTCTGAATGTGGCTATAATTAGGTTGGTCTGAGCGGGGGACTGAAGGCAAAGCAATTTGTCCTGATTGATGGGCACAGAGCACGTTCCTGCACCTTCAAAGCCACGACTACCTGCATTAGGAGACACTACAACTGTATATCATAGGTGTTAAAAGCTTTAGGTCAGTTAGTATGGTCAAATAATCAAAAAATAACTCATTCTTAAAT
Source organism: Rhinogobius similis (assembly GCA_019453435.1). Lineage (NCBI taxonomy): Eukaryota > Metazoa > Chordata > Actinopteri > Gobiiformes > Gobiidae > Rhinogobius > Rhinogobius similis. The sequence continues at coordinate 22,261,256 of CM033631.1, forward strand.
ATGACAACAACTGATACAAGGAAGGTTCCACATGATCTGAGCTTGGTCATTTAACAATTCAATGGATTAAATGAATAAAAATGTATATAAATTTATTCTAGAAAACAATTTTGACCTTGCGAGGTTTTGTGGTACATGATCTTGTCCCATTCCTAGTTTACATACAAATAAGTAGGCCTAAAATGATCATATCAGTAGAGGTGGGCAATACATTAAAACTTAGATAATGGACTGAATGTTGTGTTGAAGACATGCAGATTTTGAATATTGAATGCATTGTGAGAGCTATTAAAATGAAAATGAAAAGTGATGTAGTAAAATGCAAATAAGGTGATATTTCTGCACTTTTCTGATTAATTTTACAAACATTTGTCTGATAACTAAAATCCACCTCATCAAACACATTTAAAGTGTTTTAACACACTCATTTTTGTCAATATCACTCACCCCTACTTACTAGGATAAATCAAAACAAAAGACTAAAACCATAGCTTTTATACTACAATAGTTTGTTATATATTATAATACTAGTATAATTTGATTCATAGCTCTAAGCATTACACTGTGTTAAGATTTTTGCTTGGTTTAATTTCATGTATCTTGGACAAACATTTGTTCTGACATATAGCATTGCTTCTCTCGTCTCCATCACTAAGCTAAATATTTTCAACACTCAAGAGGCGCAGTGTCAGTCCTTCAGTCAGGGGCATCAGCGGCTGCTCAAGAACATTCTGTCACTGTTTCTCTGATTACACGGAGCACGAGCCCTGGCTGACCCTCGTGCCCTCCACCGTTACATCTGCAGCACAGACCAAAGGTTAAACAGTCTGATGACAAGAGCTGCACCAAAAGATCTGAGCCAACTATGAACAAGGTAATAGTGGTCTTTTCAATCTCATACAAACAATTAATGACAGAAAAGGTCAATGTACGAAACAGAAATACTGTCAAAGATGTTCGGTGTACTGTCACTTTAATCTGTGCTGCTATCTGTGCATAGAAAAACATGTCGAAATGCAAACGTGGAAGGAACTCGACAACGATACCCAAGCAATTTACAATGTATAGCTTTTCTATTTTATAGTTTTAGTCAAAACAAATTTTTGTCCCATCACATAGTGCCACATAGTTGTAATTTGAGAGTCAGTGTATTGATAATTGTGATTATTCAGTTCACAATATCAGTCAATGTAATAAAAAAACCTAAACTGTAAACAAAAAAAAAAATACAATTGTGTCAATTTTAGAAACACAAATGTCATCTACACTCTAAAAAAGCAAATATTTGTGTAAATGCATTGTGATGAAAATACTTGTGACACATTTACTTTACTTTTTATCATGAAGCAAAGTTTGATTTCATAAAGTTGGTCAAATACTGGAGAAATATATTAGATGAAGTAAATGGAAGTGAATTAAGGATTTCACTGATGATTGTGATGCTTCTTCTCACAATAATTATACAACTAAAACGTTATGTTGTGACATCCCTAGAAGTAATCAAAATGCCTGCAGTGATATTAGTGATATAAGTACAATTATACTAGATAAAGATATGGAAGTGGTGACATTACAAAGCAGGTAATTGATTTATGGAGAAGTTTTACAAGTTATCTTCAAGAGTAGCCTAATGTGCAAAATACCTGACAACATTTTTAAAGACCATTTGAAGTATGTGAAAATCATAAGGCAGACAAACAGGGAGGGTGAGCTGAAAGCAGGAAGGCCATTCCTTTCTGGAAACATGATGTCAGGTTGGGCGACTCGAGGACGCTTATAGAGCCACAGACACATTGAGAGATGGCAGGCCCCAACACAACACAACCACAGCATTCCGGGCTCAAAGGACTACCACAAAGTGCACCCCTGATGGGTTTGAAGAGCAGGAGAAAGGACTGTAATTTAACAGCTCGGAGAAGATAGAAAACAACATTATCATTTGAGGGAAGAAATCATCTGTTTTAGTCTCTCAAGAGCGCAAACAAGATATGATACAAACCAAATATAATCCTGAGAAACTTTAACATCAGATCGAAGCTAAACAAATAATCTATCGGGCAAAACTGATCCATGCTGAAAAGCTCTGGACCAGATTACAGAGAGGAACGCTCCACCCACACTAACGCTAAAAAATTAAGAGAGCAGATGAGAGCAGGGCCATTCACATTACTAACTGCTGAAAGAGGCTGGGAACTCTGCCTAGCTGTCACTCGCTAAAACTCTGCATTGGCAAATGAAACGAGACCGTCATCAGAATCACAGGAGGTTAAAAAGTCCACATAAATTTAAGAGCGAAATTAAAGAGGCTGTTGCACAAAAAATCTATTAAGTTTCGGTTTCTTTATGGCAACAAACCAACCTGAGCCTAGGGGTGGGTGATATTGACAAAAATGAATATCTGGATATGTTTTGCAGTATCACGATGAGACAATATTACGTCAAGAAATTATAAAACATGTTTTTAAACAGATTAGTTGAGGTTTAATTATCAGGCAAATTAGAAAAGTCTGTAAAACTAACCACAAAAGAGCAGAAATATCACCTCATACCGTTATTTGAAAGCTTACAATAGAATATTTTTTCATTATAATTTTTAATCTGCTCTTTTTGTAGCATTTTTCCACAATAAATTATCAAATTTTGCACATCATTCACGATAAAATGCGATATCTTGTCCACCCCAACCAAAGACAAAACGCGTGATTCCATTTTGAAACATGAATTTACAGTAAAAGGTTTGCTTCCATTTACCTCGTGTGCGAATATGGCGTTGTTGTTGTTAATAATAGCATATTTTCAGCTAAATCCGGGAAGCTTGATCTGCGCATTGCCCTTTCATCCTCTAGACCTTATTATTACTGAGTGCAGTTTAACCCCAATCTCCTCTGAAAATATTCCATATTCTCAACCCAATTTTATTTAAACCACATCCTTCAGTAAAATCGACCTGTTGTAAGTGATCTTGGGTATTCTAAAAGTTGGCCATGCAGAGCTACTTTTAAAGATGGCTGGGGGAAGGCGGTATCAAGGGAGACACCAATTATAGCTCTGCGTCCCATGGCAGCAGAGCCCACTAATACTCATCCCTATTGCCGTCCTGGCAGAAGACGCAGACATCTCATTTCCACCCAGATCACTGAAGAACTCTCCGTGGAAAATAAGGAAATTAGAATTCAGAGCTTGTAGATATTATAGCCCCCTTTTGCTGCACATGTGACCCCATTTAGCATCTTTAGTACAAGTCACCTATAAGTCAATGACCTCCTCGCAAAGGTTGCACTTTTCTGACAGAAATCTTGTATGGGGTCAAAAGACAACGGCTGAAAAATAAAAACACGTAATTGGATTTGGGAGACATTTCTTGATTTAAAAATGGATGGATGTTTTTTGCAGCAGATGGAGGATATCAGTGTGAATATGTTTACACTGCCACGCTGCATACGATGTGCTGACAGAGGCAATATGGACGAGCATAGATACACATTCATTATGCTGCCACATGTGTCAAAAAACGCAATTGAATGTTGCATGTGGTATCAAAATCAGTAAGTATCGATCCTTGTCCTTCGTTTCAACAACACTAGACAACACTAATGTCCAAAAGTCTATGGACAACTCAACAATATACCATTTACTTGACGCTTCTATCGAACTTTAGTCCAAACCAATGAGGTATACAGTAATAACAAGGAGCAGTCCACCCCGTGATTAGGTTTAATGCATGCAGGACAAAACAAACAATCAATAAAGTGAGCAGAGACATGGAAAATAGAGAGACAAAGCAAGCACTCTCTGGCGCACCAAGGTCTATTAAATCACTCTAAGCTTTCTGATCTCCCTGCTTTCAGCTAGTTGATCAACATAAAGCCAAGTGTATCAGCCTGATCTGAGCGGAATCTCTTTATTACAACAAATCCCTGAAGGACATTTCCTCATATATGTTTGAACACACACAAAGATTTGAACTACATAGTCTGGAATAGGGATGACACGATATTAAATTTCAGTCTTCCAATAATTGTGAGGGGAAAAAAACAGCACGATTTAACAATTATTCACAATTATTCTTTCATTCCTGTTGTCTAACACACTATTATTCCTCATCTTTACGACCAGCTTGGCGAAATCAATTTTTTTTAACGACTAAATGAATAAATGTGTAAAAAATATGTATAAAAAGGTTTTTACGTTTAGATGCATTTGGACTGTAGATTGCATGCATCTGAACTGTAGATTGAGTAAGAGGGACTTAATTTTGTTTATACAACTGTCTCTCTAGTCTGGACCAATGACGGAATAAGGGCTGAAAAGTAATCTTAATACAGGTGGTTCTAAAAATATCACCTTTTACCTTTCTAGCTTTACAATAATAGATGCTGGACCTGAGGTAGACAGGAAAGGAGTGGTTAGACCAAGAGGTGGCTGTTGATAGCAGAATGGTCCTGCTGCAAGGGAAGACGTGGGATAAAACCAGTGGGAGCAGAGTTGGGACGTTCACAGCTCAGTCTTTGTGTGTCAAAGCAGCACTCGGGACATTCCTGGGGCAGGCCCAAAGACCAGCATCACTGATTTGACAGGGGCGTCCTCCGTGCGCTCACATTAGTCACATGGTCATATATCAGCGACATGAAGCCTTCTGACTCTAAGCTCATAACACATTAACACAGACACACGCCTGGGTCTTCACACACCGCACTGGACAGCAGCCTGCCACTTATTTGCCCTGTTGATTACACTCTACATCACACCTCTAGTCAAGCTTACAAAGCAAAACAGGGTTACTTCAGTCGAGAAGTAAAATGAAAGTAACACCACATTCAGCGAACAGATTGTCATGTTCTCTTTGGTCTAAGGCATGACATTTGTTACATTATAAGCAAAACAAGACTTTATAACTAACCTGTATCAGAAATCTCCTCTATAGGCACTTCAGAGTTCTTTCGTGGATCATCATTAGTTATAATCAGTGACTTTAGGGCGTAGATCCAGGCGTCCACATGTCAAGCAGCAGGGACAAAACTGTACAGCGCAGCTCACATCAGAGTGAGGCAGCCGGCACAGCGCTCCCTCCAACAGAGCCCATTTGGGAAGGATCCTTACTCACCTCCTCCCTCCCTTCACGCTCTCGCTTACTGCTACACCATCAGGACTGTCAACAAGCCGGCTCCACCCAGTGGCCTGTCTATGCCATTTGCAATATTAAGTGTAATCGATATGTTTTTCATTTGTTATATTTGTGCGGAAACATGATAATTTTACTTTTCTTTTTTTTTCTTTTTTTAAAACATACATATCTGTAGCCTTTAGTGTTGAAAATATTAGTATCTTCTTTAGTTTTACCTTATGGGCTTATATTAGTTCGACCAAACATTAAAACCATTCTTAATCTGTCCAAGAAAGGTCAAATTCTGTCCAATCTACGAGATTTGTTTTTCTTCAGTATCAATATTAGCGCTGCCACGACTTAAGACTTTTCATTTCAAACTGTATTTTGATGGAATACCAACTTTGACACCACAATGATATCTTATCAAGTTACTTGCTGTGACTTTTAATTAATTTGAAAATTAATATCCTAAAAAATAAAAGAAAGAAAAAAAAGAAAATTATATAATGCTTAAAAGTAATTAAATCTTGATAAGTTAATCTGTAATAAGTGTGAAGTTGGGAGTTTTTTTTTGTTTAATACAGCTCTATGCTCGGACACAACACTGTTTACTTTCCCTGACTCCTCTGATTGTTTAAAACTGATGCGATGGAGACTGACCAATCACAATGAAGTGCAAACTCTCAGTAGCTGCGTTAATTATACATGACGTTGTGTTATATATAAAGCTGCTAAGTGCGCAAAAATCATGAAAATTAAAATCACTGCATAAATTGTGATATAATACAGCGTAGGTAGGAATAGATACATGAGGGATGCTCATAAAAGTTATGACTAATACTTCTTGGATAGATTAGGTCATCTGTAGTTCAAGTGGGATATGTCTGTATGACTCAGCACCTAGTACGATCTGCTGTCCACTCAGCCCTGACCCATCATGACACTGGCCATCACAATCACATCAATTCCCAAACAATAGGGGCTGTCCTGACTCTTGACTACAACAAGCGCATATTTTTTCCCGGAACAATGCATCAACACATTGCTGACACGCCCAGTCTCTGCTGTGCTACACATTCCTAAAGTGTGTTGCATTTCTGCTCGTCATGTTATTACAACAAGGCTGGTCTCCTGTCTCACAGAAGCAGATGTGGAGCGTGATGAGTAAATGATGTGTTTAACACAAACCATGACCAGACCAGACACTAAGGAGACAATGGGTTTCACTAGTCTGAATTTGATTCAATTTAAGGGTGAATAAATGCGTAGGTATTTATTAATTAATTTATTTTTACAATATTTCATATATGACTGTAAAGCAAGCAAGGAAATTCAACTAGGGCTGAGGGAAACGTTTATTTCTAGAGAATATTTTAAAATACATTTTTAGCCAAATAAAAGGTTGAAATATGGTCACTGAAGGTTTAGAGATTTACATATCAATGTATAACTTTTTTTTAATCAGCTAAAATAAACTCATAGTTTTGATCTGCGTTGACACTTTGATTTAATAATGCTGCCGTCTTTGTTATTAAAGGTCATTTGTTACGTGTTTTAGAGTCGTTGCAGCCCTATTCAATATTCTTACTAGGCTTTTGGAGCCCATAAATTAGATGAACAAACCATTTTCCCTCGGTCAATAGTAACTAAATGTCAAAAATACTTTGCAATAGAATATAATAGAAGCTAGTTTCTTCACATCTAGGCATAAAATCAATTGTATTCTAATATATACGTATATGCATACGACTTACTATAAAAACTTTTGGTTAGAACAAATTAAATGGTCATAATGGAAGCGTGTGTTGTAGAACTTTTTGTAATAGACCTGTGTTGGACATGACACGTCATAGAATAAGTAAAAGAGTTTATTCCACCATGTAACTTATGGCTGTCTAATCACATCCCCAAATCTTCCCAAACAGATTTTTCAGGGGAAGTCACACTGCTGTTCAAACAGAAGCTCCCTGTCACAAACCCAAGAGCACCATGTTGACAAAGATGGTTCATTAGCTGTGGCTGTGCTGCTGTGAAGGAATGCTGGGAACGGAGCACAATCTGGATAGGCAACAAGACAAGAATACATATGGCACGGCTTTCCTGGGTACACTCTGCAGCAGCCTAACCCAAACACAAAACATAAACATCCGGCAGCTGCATGGACCGTACTAAATCCTTTAAACACACCAGACACCAGCCTATTATAATTGTTTGATATTAGCATTTATCAACTTTGGTGTTTTTGTAGGTCAATATGGGGGCTTACTTTGTGAGGCTTAAAGGCAGGAAGTGCTCTTTCTAATCATAATAGATGCCTTTGTCTTTCAAGGCCGCCAGCCTTGATGCTTATCAAGGGCTGCTCTACATTGAGCATCCACTCACTCACAAACCCACACACAGCATCGAACAGAACAATTTTTCACACCCAGTAAGTAACCTACTAAAAATGAACTGTTTTTTTGTGTAACACAAACTCGAAACCAGGTCAATACTAAAATCAGGTCTAGGACAGAACCTGATCTAAATAAGTACTAAACCAGAAGTAGTTCTTAACAAGGACTAGGGCTGGGCAATTAATCAGAATCAAATAAAAATCACGATTTGAATGGATGCAATTAGCAAAATGTTAAGGCTGCAATTTGTTAAGCGCACTAATTTCCTCCACAAACAAAATATCCGGTTGTAATCTGCAGGAAACCTGCTAACCCTGTAGTTTAGATGTTAATGTTATGTTATGTTAAAGTGTGTCCTAAAGCAACATAAACTTAAAAGTGACAAAAAAAGCTTCAAAAACATAATTAACCACCAAAATCTCGCTAGTAGTAACAAAAATATTCTGCTAAAAAAGTGACAAAAACCTGACCAAAAGTGACAAAAACGCAAATTCTTTCACAATACCTGCAGCTCTTATAAGAGTTAACCAAAAGAAGTAAAAATATATATCAATTGGCAATACATTTTAACACAGAGGACCCCGTGTACCACCAAAATAACCCATGTACTAATACTAAAAACATGTAATGTTATATGTTCCACAGTTTTAGAAACAGCATTATCTTAATCATAATGCAGCTAAATAAAAAAAAATTGAAGAAAACAAAACCCAGTTAACCCACACAAAAGATTAAACACAATTTCCTGTTAAGCAAATTTGTCAAACCCTCTTCCTGTTTCAGAGTTTTTCCTGACGTTTACTCGCTGAGTGAAAGCTGTTAGGTTGAAGCACTCATCCGGTGAGAAAATGGCTTCTCCTTTCTTAGTTTAATCCTTGGGTTCTATGATCCTGAACAATGTCAATATCATAAATAGCCGACAGAGGCTAATAAAACAGAGATAAGACTCTGAAAGGAGTAGGAGAGGAAACATCAAATAATAAAGCAGCAAATTATATACACGTATTCAAACTTTGAAATGGAAGGAAACAAAAAAAAAACAATGCAAGAATAATGCAAGAAAAATAATCGTCACTAGCAGATAATTTATTTGCTATAGCCTATAATCTTCTTGTCTTTCTACTGAGACAAAATTAGTCTGAGAAAATGAAACTCGAGATTTGAGTTAATGCATTTGCGCTGATACCTTTTTTTTTAAAAACGTATGCAACAATTTTAAACTAAGTTATTAATATACCCAAATGACTCAAAACAAAAGTGATTCCTTCCTAAGAATGTTACCAATGGGCGTTGCCAGGGTGCAAAACACAAAACATCACTCAAAATAAGATGTCCATTATAGTCACACCTGGTTGCACCCCGTTTATCTCATCCAGACTTAGAAAAGAGCAGTAGCTTGCATTCAAACGGTGAACATAGAAAGCAGAAATACAATTACATGGAAGAAGAGGGTGATTATCAAACCACAAGGGCATTAGTGCCAGCCAGGCTCAGGCACACAGTTCAGCCCGAGCCATTACAGCTCTCTGCATTCATCATTATCGCACCATTAAGTACTTTAAACTCTCCAGACCACCCAGCTCCAAGTGGCAGACAGACAAACAGCTCCTCGGATATGTTTCCCTTTGAAATAAAAGCCGGAGTGCAACAATTTGGGCCAACAAAATACAGTTTCCCAGGCCTGACATGGGGAGAACAAAAGGCAAAAGCACATAACCGGATCAGTCTGACAGAAATCCAGTGTTCTCTAACAAGATTATGGTGACGCAGTTCAGTGCAGGGTGCTAGTTAATGCTGCCATGGCCAACCAATCCAAAGGAGAAAGAAGTTCTGTTACAAAGACTTTCTGTGTGTTTCTTCAGGCTTCACGCTCATTGACTTAGCACACATTAATAGTCTGCATAGTGTCACGCTTTTTATGTTTTTCTACACAATCACTTGTCAAAACAGAATCTACTATTGAAAAAGTAAGGAGAAATTTCAGTCAGAAACACATTCACAAGTTAGCACAGTGTTCAATGTAAACTGGTACACATGAGTGAACAACAGCTCACACCTGTTGCTTTTGATGGCTCAGCAGCAAAGACGGGAAATGTTATTGCCTGGGTGAAACTTGCCTCAAACAAAAGCAGTTTAACATTCTTTGCATTTAATATGGACAGACAAACAATGTCAGTGAATGTTTTAGGCGTGCGCCTTGGAGTAGTATTCAGACATTGGTGGACATGGACAGTTTTGTTTGTTTGTTTTACAACATGTCTGAATATGTACTGCTGTAATAACAACTACAACCACAAAACATTTTTATGTGTGTTTATACCCAAGTAAATTATGAAACCCACATTGTAATCAAGAACAGAGAGTCGATGGGACATTAACTTACGCTACGTGCCGACATTTTACGCACATATTTTACTCATGGAGAAACAACTTATAAGTTTGGCGTTAATATCAAATTTAACCAATCATTACTTTTAATACACCACGTATATGAAAAGCATATACTCTGTAGCCATATTAACCGATTACGGATGTTGGTTCGAGGCGGTTTCACTCACCTATGCCGTCTTCCGACTTTAGCACCATGCTGCCTCCGAGCTCCGACTGCCCAAAGTTACAAGAGTGAATCAAAGAAAGAAATGCAAAGGATACCGGGGTACTGACGAACTAAAAGGTGATCACTATAATGACTTTAAATAACTTTCTTGTTGTCGAGTTAACAAGTGTCTAGAGAAAGGATTTCTCGGTAAACGAAGGGTGACAATGTCGACAGCCCTTGGGAGTGGTTTAGAAAGACTTCACCCAGCGCTCTGCCTTCTCCACCGTCAAGACAGCGGCAGGAAACGACGTGTGTCCACAAGAAGCCTTCAGAATAAAAGCTGTCAGGCGTATGACAAGCTACAAGTTCACTCTGTGATCCCACAATTGTCTCTATTCATTTACTATTTTCAAGAAACGCCCGCGCAATAAAGACGTCAAATTTAAAATATCGTGCTGGTTTGACTAAAGCCTCAGGCCATAGTTTTAATAGACCATATGGATAAATATACAAATTAAATAACTTTAGAATGAATTAACAAAAAGCTCAAAATAAATAATCTAAAGATTTTAAAAAGACAAGTCTATCTAGACCCACAGGAAGACTATTTGGGTTGGTTGACTTAAGTAATGTTTAGTTGAATAAAGACACATTTTATTTTGAATCACTGACTTCCTTTTTTATGTCTACTCCACGATTGTTTGACTAAAGCCGACCGACAGCGCAACAAATGGCCCAGATGACGCATTTGTTGCTTAGGTTTAACCAAAGTGAAGAGGGGGCAGGGTGAGTGGCACATGGGTTTAGTTCACAAAAATGCTGAGATTGTAATCTTCCTCCGTTGTCCACATCCTGTTGCCTAAATGATCAACCAAAACAAACGCTTTTGAATCTTCAGTTAAAAACGATCAAATGTAATCCAGTATTTCCAATGTCTGATTAATACTGTATTAATGCATGTATGCAATATGAATATGTTTCGAAGTTCGTTTGTTTTTGTTTTACATAATTCCATGGCAGTGGGCAAAGACCTGCATGTCAGCTGTCTGGAAAAGGCTGAACCTGTCTCTACCTGTAGACTGCACTGACAGAAGGAATGTAAGATCCAATGAAAAGTGTAGAAGACGGTCATGCCTCTTTCCAGTGAAAACGTCTTGGAAAATCAAAAGCTTGATACTAAAGCACTACATTTTGTATGGCTGGAACATCCAAGTGTGGCTTTTGAATGTTTCAATTGTATTGCCCTCTCTACAGTGAGGTCTGTGTGATGTGACCCTTATTCATCATTAATAAATAGCACACGTTTCTGTCTAGGCAGACTCTTGAGCAGCACCATGCAACAGCTCAATCAGACTATACACAGTGGCTTTGCCTGTGTTACTTTGACCTCACTTTACTGGAAATAAAACCATTTGTAAATTATTTTAAAGGTTTTGTTCATCAGATTACACATACACTGAAACACAGCGACAGTGGTGTTGTCAGCAGGTTTGCCTTCAGTTCAGAAGGTAACCAGTTTGATCCTTCCTCAAGGCACTTCATTTATTCATCAGTCATTGCATCAGTGGTTATGAACAGATGCTACTACTTTATCATGTAACTACTGATACCTTGTTCTTGTCTTTCAATCTCTTTAATTGTAGCCTGTATCCTTGCAACATACAGAGTCTGCTTCTCTAATCACATCAAACCATGACACTGAAAAAACAGTACTCCAAAAGTAGTTTAGGATTAACACATGAAGCCTTTGGAATCACAGTCACATGCCTGGGATGTATTATGAAATACATTTGTTACACTCTTAACAACTGGGTCTGATTCTGATTGTTGTATTAGGATTGTTATGAGTTAAAGACAACTTAATTAAACAATGCAATTTCAATAGTTTCAAACTTATCAGACATTACATCCCAAACCAGGCGGCCTTGCTGTACATGCATGATTGACAGCAAGAGTCCAGGCAGCTCCCTCGCATTGGTTCACTTTACAATCAAGCAATACCAACAAGCTACCACCATTGTAATATTAAAAAAAAGAGTATAATTTACTAAGTTTTGAAAGTTTTACTAAATTATACTCCCTTAAATTAATGTTCAAATGCATGAATAATTTAGCACCAGAGCCAGTTAGTACATAGTACACTTACAACATTGTTCAAAGACAAACAACAGAGTCACTAATAGCTCTGGGAGTAATGACTGTATCCCACACAGAACCTCATTTGGACAGTCAGCATTCTCATTCAAAAACTGTAAACTGTGGAACTCACTCCCCACTGAAATCAAATGCATATCAGAGCTTGGCTAAAATGAACCATCCATAAAGGCGTACCCGTCTGTAAATATTGTAGTGTGTGTTGAATGTGGTAAGGTTTGAAATGTTAAACTAAACTGTTGTATATATGAGTTTAAACTTGTGCTTTTATAATATCAAAAAAGGAGAATGATAGGGAAAGGCCCAATCAGGAACAAGAGCTGTGAATTTGCTTTAACTATACACTCTGTGCTCGTTGCATCAGCTGCATGTTTTACTTGTGACTAGTCAAACTGTATTGTCCCTGGCAAATAAATAAAATACATTTTGAAAAATGAAAAAGGCCTATAAGGCTTCCTCCTATTTCTGGTTTCTGATTTGGACAATTTGCTGAAACAGACGTGTGTGATAGACAGACAAATAACAGAAGCAAAGAGCGGCCCCTACTGACAACATGCTGTAAATGTATAATATATTATAAAAGAGTACATTCAAAAGTGTATATTGGATGAATTCACACACCAAGTACCACCTTGTACGTATCATCAAATGGTAACAAAACTAAATGGTGTACTTAGTGACTAAATAAGAACTAGTCAGTACCAGGACTAAACCAAAAATAAACAAGAGTAATCAAAGGTTCACGACAAGGACTAATAACAGACTTTTTGCACACTTATTTTTAGGCAAAGACCAGACAAGGTACTATTACGATTACTTCATTGCACTCCTCTGCATTAGATCAGTTGGATTAGTGGTGTTAGCTCTCCATGAGTCACTGCAGGTTTGAAAAGCACAGTGTTTATTTGACAGGTGCAGTCACAGGTAATGGCCCCTCTTCTATCATTTTCTGAGCCATGGAGATGGAAAGCACACCTGAGTGAATAATTACTGAAATGAGCCATGTTATATAAGTTTATCATAACTCCCACGTGCCTGAAAAATGTGTTAAAATGTAAAGCAGTAAACTGATGCTATTTAAGTGGGGCTACGTTTGTTACATTTTGCATACAATATGTCTCAAATATCAGATGATGTAGTGGTAGTAGTGTATACAAATCCATATCTATTGATAATATCTTTAAGCATACAATTAAATAGTAAGAATAAAGATAAGAACAGTTTTTTTATTTGTCTTTATTTTGCATTTATTATTAATTGTGTTAGGAGTTAGATTTAAGACTACTTTTAAAGTTATTTATCTTATTTTTGATTGCATGTTTCTATTTTCCTGCTGTTCTTGTACTATGATACACTGAAATGTCCTCATTGTGGGACAAATAAAGGTTCTCTTATCTTATCTCTTATACATTGTTTAGGTTATTTCTGCTAATTTAGTTATAATTAAGTGTTTGATCTTCGGGTTATGGGGTTCTTTATTTGAATAAATAGGTCAAGGTGGGAAGGCTGTCCAGGCATTGTAAGGACATGGTCTTTACCAGTAAGACAGAGAGACTGCAGCTCAATTTTAAATAAACTTCCTCAAAATGCATCTTTCTGTTGGACATTTGTTTAAATCGCTGTGTAAAGCCATACACTTGACAATGCCTCAGTAGCCTTTTGCTTTGTTAGTTTTTTAAGTTTGTTTGTACCAATTGCCCTCCCAGTCTCTTGCCCAAGGAGACTTGTGAAGCCAAAGATGTGATTTGAATTGCCAGCCATAAAAGCATAATTTGGCTTTTTTCTTTCTTTAATTCTGTGACCCATGGTATGTTATATTGTTTCCTCTGTATTCAGCCAAAATTGCGTGAAAACAAGCATGAAATCTTTCTTACTAAGCCACTGTCGCCCCCTGCAGTCAAATTTCCACCTCTGGAAACATGAATTGTTCTGTCTTTTACCATGAATCCAGTCCATTGCTGCCTAAATGTGACTTAAACACGTGCCATAATGTAAACCACACATGGGCCGATGTATCTGTGCTGCAGACAGGAAGACACTTCTGGACATAAGCAGCTCCTGACGAGGTGCGACAGCTAAGCTCCTGTCTGTCCAGGACATCACTGCTCCTCAGGCACTTTTCTCTTCCTGTCTGCACCTCTCATAACACATTGTTATAAAAACCTGCAAACCACAGGCATATTCAACTGTCATTCTGACTTCTATATATATAAATGTAGTAGCTAGGCCTAATTAAACACGAATCTGATCTGAAAATAATGCATTTATCTAGTTGCCTCATTTAATTGCATAATCCTTCGTTAACCTAAGGCGTCAAAATGATAAGGTTATAGTTCTTTTTATATTTGACACTAAATCGTTCAGGCTCATTTTGGAAGGGAAATCTTATTCAATAGTTTAAGCACGTAGTCTGTCTTTCTTCAAGATATTTGGCATTTGAATGAAAAAAATATAACAGCTAAATACTTTATAAATGTGGCCACCTCTAGATTAAGTGCTCATCAACAGTGGAAAGCTAACAAAACAGAAAAGAAGATTTATTTCCTGCTGTACTGTCAAAGCCTCTTCACTCCATTGCTGTTTATCAGGATAGAATGCAGCCCTCAAAGATCTTCTCTGGCTTACACAGCTGCGAGCTCAAATCCTCCTCATTTACATTCCCACACAGCTCACTCTGAAGGCGCTCACTGGCAAACGCAGCCTGGTTCAGCATCCAAATCACTCATAAACACTGCAATAACATGAATCACACACGCCTCACTGTAGAGGTGGGCAAATGATCGGAAATACTGATAATACTGTGGATGTGTAAAAATTTGAATATCAAGTTGTTTATATTGAAAATGGTTGCAGAATGAGCTGATTAAAAATGAAAGTGGAAAGAATGTGGTAAACTTCCAAATAAGGGTATAAAGTGATTTCTCTGCACTTTGTGGGGAATTTAACAGTTATTTCACATTTTTCTGATACTTAAACCGCAACTAAAACATTTAAGACGTGTTGGATATTCATATTGTCTGAATATCTTTATCACAATGCAAAAAAGACTTCCTTTTTTTTTATTATTTGTCAATTTAGCCCACTCCTGTGTGATAACATACAGTACAGCAAAAAGATGAAAGAAGGCTTTCTTAAACTCTACAGAAACTCATATTTATGCAGTTTTGATGGTGTAAGAACATTGATGTATTTAAACATGTCATATTTGGTTTGATTTTAACTTCAAATTGTCTTATATGTCTTTATTTGTCTTTAAAATAACAAAACTCACTTGTTATTCTAACATTATAATTACTAAATGAAAGTGAATAATTTTTTGGAGGCCTAAGGGGTTGGGCGATATGGAGAAAAGAATTACATCAAACTTTTTTGTTATTGTTGTTGCTTGTTTTTAAACACTTTAGACCATTACAACAATTAATTTGTTTTATTCAAAGCAGCATTGAATGTTGATCTTTCAAACAAGGAAAGCTCATTATAAAAAAGTCCTTCCTATCATACCCTACAAGTAATTGTAAACTGCCTTCAATTACATTTGTATAGATGTGTAACCTAATTTAGTTCAGTTTAAAGTATAATTAATCAGCTGCTACTTCTAAGAAAGTCAGAAAAGATGTTTCATAATACATCTTGATTTCACAATTTAGCACTACTTCTCATCGTCAATCATAAAACACGTATTAATTGTATTCCTTTGAGTAAATGGCCCGCCCTATTTACTTTTCTTTCACTAGTACAGAACATTTTGTTATTTTTTTGTAGCATGATTTCTTTTGTGTGGTAGCGGTCAACTTCTCATTATAGATATTAACTATGTAAGCGTTTCATTCCTCTACGTCATTCATGGTTTATGACAACATAGTACATTTACAAGAGTTTAAGGGTTTCCTGCTTTATGGTTAATGTGCATAGTTTCAATATGACCATTTATCAGGATACAGCACACCACCTCTATACAGGCAAATCATGATTTTGCTCTATAATCTAAACATCTGTTGCAGCATCCATGTTGAATTTTTTTACTGTGAATTTCTATGATAAGATTTGAATATCTTTAGGTGTAATTTAAGAAAGAACAAAGACACCATAGTTTGTTATCCTCACAAGTGTCTAAAGCTTATCTTATTTAGAAACGAAACACCAAAGATGTGTCAGGTGCATGAATGTGTGCTCAGTGTCTGCTTTTGTTTTCTGGACATAATGAGTCACACGTATCATGCCTACGACTTTACTGTAACGTCCACACAGACGGAGCTAGAAACTGTGCTAAAAGATAAGAAGTTATGCCAAACTCTGGCTGCGTAAAGTTGCAAATGAGCTCTTAGAAAACCTCATCAAAAGAAAACACTGTTCCATTATGAACTTGCTGTGACTCACGTCTGAATGAGTCATTTAAAATATAATATCTGATCACTCCCACAACATTTTATGCTCACGTTTTGAACACCGTTATAGTTATAGCTGTAATAAACTGGCCACTCAATTCTCAAACTGGAGTATGGTCGGGGAATTTTATGACCCCTTTGATTTTATATTATTATTGACTGTATGCACACAACAAGGTTATATTTACTTTGTTAGAATAAATTAACATCTTTATCACACTGTATTTAATCTGTCTAGACTGAAAGAGAAAGTGCGCTCTAAATAAATGATAAAATAAGAAATTGTGAGAAACAAATGTTTGTCCATGTCCACAAATTTCTCATGACATTTAATGGAAAAGGGGATTTGGATGGTGAAATACAGCTCCACTCATTGTTTGAATTATATAGTAAGAGCTATACACTTTAAAACTAAGTAGAAGTATAAAGTTTTCAATAATCATCTTGTAAATAGTGTTCCATTGTTTACAGAATCAGAACGTATTATCAGTCTTGCCTCTTTACTGTTGGTTGCGTGCCATATTACACATACATCTAGTTCTGTCCGGTTCACACCCAGAAGTACCCCTTGCATGTCCACCATTAAACAAAAAGGCTTGTGCTGATTAAGTTATTTTGAAACCACTGAGACAGCATTGCTTCCCCTTTGCTTTGGTTTGCATGCAGTCAGCTGATTCACCACAAACTCATGTAAAGCCGGTCGTGTCAACAAATGGCCGGGGGCACAGAATGTCACGGCGCACTCACCTTGCATCATGTTCATAATGTTTTTACTCTCTGTTGTACACCGTGTGCCTTGTACTACTAGAGATTTGAAACATGAATGTATCCGCTCTGAGACCAAGCCTGCTCAAATCTACCTGCGAGGTGTTAATCCAGGTTAAGAAGGTGTTTAGAGCTAACCCTGATATTGTGGGCACTTGGACAAGAAAGTTTAACAGATAACGTACATTTACAGGTGATAGCGTGCAATTCTATCAAGAATTTCTACATTTATTACATTAAAATGATCTTCCATATTCTTCATCCAACAATTTGTTCTGTTGAATGTCTAATAACTATTCTAAGTTCTGTTAAAGATGTCAGTGTTGTATGAATGAAGAAGTACCTGGAGGTGTCTGGCCAGAATTGACAGGGCACAAGAAGGTCTGAAGGCTGGACACGCACAGTTCGCTCACGGTCCCCATGGTTCTGACGACACATGCAGGGAGAGCCGTACAGGTCCCTGATGTGAATGGAAAGTCACTCCAGAATGGTCTGTCCTCAGATATCCTCCTGGTTCTGCGGCGCGTCCCTGCACTAGCACCCTAATCCCCAGAGAGGCGAATGCGCAGCTCGGCCTGTCACACTTTCGCTTCAGCCTGGATTCACGCGTTGTAAAGTTCCTCCGACTTTTTTAGATGCGACTTCTGCTTCCTCTTTGGTCCTCGTTCGTCTCTGGTGTCTCAGGCTCCTGCCATCCTCCTCTCTGCTCTCTCTACCTCGCTCTCTCCCACGTGCTACTTCACATTCTCATTCAGCAGATATTCAACAAAACAAGGGCGTGTTATGACCACTGCTTGGACCACAAATAAGTTGTGCAATATTGGGTTGTCAACCAAAGCCATTGCATGACAGTTAATATTATTGTGTACTTTAGATACTGTTTTTTTAGTTTGGATTTTAGTTGCTTGGTAACCAGATGAGAAAATAGTGATTTCAAAAATAGTGAGAATTAAAAAGCACCTGCTTGTTTTCATGAAAATGTTATTGCTTTGCAGGAAATGTTTCACAGTTTGGCATTTGAAAGCTGGGGTACCTGATTTCATAAAGCGAAAGGAGGATGTAGGCATGTCAAAGGAGGATGTCAAACTAGTTCCTATCTCTCACAACTCTTTTCCACATTGTTAATCCACATGCGTTCATTTTAAGTGAGACGAAACATTTAGAAGAGCTTTTTTTTCAGATGGTTGAAACTGAGGTAGACCATCACTAATTTAATTTAGACTAATTTATAAACAAAGGGGTTAATATTGCTCAAAACTACTTGAAAAACATGCATTCTTAAGGTGAGCGGGGCCACCTCTCCACATATCCAGCCTGTACTGGTTTTCAGATTTTCCACTTGCACTATACTAAATTGGACATTTCTCACAAACTATAAATGATGATGTCAAAAACAGAAGCATTACCCGTGTATTACATGTAACATTTTGCACCAACTCATAAACATGAACAATTGTTATTATTAGTCTTTCATAAATGTAACAGACACACGCTACATTTGAGATGGGCGTGTCAGAGGTGCAGAGTTTGCCACCACTGCCATTATCCCCACACTTTCCACTGTGACAAGGGAAGTCAAATGTGCTGCAGCTGCAACTCACCAAAGGCCCAGCACAGTCACTGGATGAAAAGCAGTCAGCATTATAAGCAAGCATGTTCTCCTTTTACAAAAATACTGCTGCTAAAAATATGACCAGACTTAAACCCCACAACGAGAACTGTGCATGTGTAACTAGCAAATATTCGATAGAAGCAAAGACAAACTGTTATTTTAAGGGAGGAGTTCTGATTCGAGACGTTAAGCAGACACGCCCCCCAGTGGTCAAAGAGGGTAACAACAGATTCCAGCCCATTTCACCATCAGAACAAGTTGATCTGTACTGGTTTTGGTATTGGTTGTAAATTAACATAAAGATACAAACAAGAAAAATATTTGTCTTATTGTATAGTAAACCTGCTTAAACTGTAGTTTGGCCCTCAATAAACACATTGTGAAATGCATGGGATTCCTGTAGTTAATATTTCTGTCTTTTCTCTAATTGAGTCTGGATATGTTTAAAATTTGCACTCTCAAGAGAATCTTATGTAAATCTCAAAACTACAGCAATTATTATATACTTTTTTTTTCTTTTCAAAAACCCTCTGCTCTACCCATAAATTGTTGGCATAAGCTCCAGAAATTCTTGGTCGACTAAAGACCAGCCCTGTCGACCGATTAATCGACTAAAAGGGGGTGTGGCAAAAATATATCAAAACTGTATTTCCACGTATCTAAACCAAACTGCACTCGAAAGATCACAACTGTAAATGTATACAGGAAAGTACTAGGAGACAGTGTATTCATTAGGGCTGTAGTCGACTAAAGAAATTCTTAGTTGACTAAAGACCTTCCCTGTCGACCGATTAATCAACTAAAAAGGGGTGTGGCAAAACTATGAAGTATCTCCCTGTATCTGACCCAAACTCAAAAAAACACAACTGTACAGGAGTTCATGCTAAAAAAACAGTTTATACAGAAAAGGACTGGGAAACAGTGTTTTTATAAGTTAGAGATATATAAATGAGAATAAATTCACGATTCAGTCCAAAATCTTTAGCTAACCCACTCCATATCTTCACTTTTTTGCTGTTATTGTCATATAAATCCTTGTAATTGAAATGAAATAATTAGTCGACTAATAAAAATGTTGGTCGACTAAAACACCATCGACCGATTAACCAACTAAATGACTAAAAGACTACAGCACTACTATTTATATGTTAAGACTCCAAAATCTTCAGCTAATTCATTTCATATCTTCTCATTTTTGCCATATAAATATTTTTATAATAATTTAATTAAAGTGAATAGTCGACTAATAAAAATCTTGGTCAACTAAGATACAATCGACCGACTAATCGAATAAATGACTAAAGGACTACAGCTCTAAAAACATCAAATGTATAATTTATAGTGAGAAACACTTCAAAAAGGCCTGATTAAAAATAAAAATAACATTTTTAATACATTTCTCTTGGATTTACATAATATCGCCTGACTGTCGTTGAGATGTTAACTTTGTGAATATCGCCCACCTCTCGTCTAATATAAGGACAACAATTCCAGTCTAGTATTTTGTTCATTCTGTCAAAAGCAGTCAGTTTTGGTCCAGTGGGAGGTAAATCACAAAGACGGTGAGTTGGTGGACCTCCTACATAATATGGACCTACTTCTCATGACTAACAGCTGGTTTTATATTCAGATCAACACAACAAGTGCTTTGGAGGCTCAGTATTCACAAATCCTTCAAAAACACTAAATATAGTAGTTCAAATGGCAGCTGACAAGGCCAAAATACGAACAAACATACAACCCACTTTTCATTTTAAGTTTCTCAAGGCTTGTCTTATTTTAGCTACCTTTGTTATTTCTGTTTCAGCAGCCTCAAAGAAAAGCCTACTAAGACTTGAAACTAGAGCAGCATAAATTGGACGCCTCAAAACATTCATTCATTATGCCAATCTGAAACACTGTGGGGCTTTCAGTAGTAAATGATTATGTTTTCTATAACTGTTAAGAAAACGTGTGTGTTGCCCGCCAAATGTTGAATGTAGAAAGTTGAAAAAAACTCCAAGTATTGATGACACCCAAAACCACAGCAGCCACCGTTGGACACCACACCTATCCGCAGGCTACTTCCTTTGTATGCATTATCTGTACAGAAACTGAGCTTTCGGAGGTGGGTATCGAAATGCACGTTGGAAAAAAGAAAAAGTAATAATCACGCCCAAAAATAGAACCCAGGAGGGCAAACTGACGGAGCTTTTCCTTCATTAAACGTGTTAAAATGTTACAAAAGGGGGACATATAAAATGAGTTTGTTTAAAGCATTTCTTTAGCTTCTTTTTTCTTGCGAGTCATCTGCCTTCATCTACTCTGTGCATCCTCGTCTACGCCCATTTCCTCAAGTGCTCTTTCATATAAATCATTCGCCTCCCTTCATAGCTTGAGTCCTTTTAGGATATGAACAAAATATTGATAAATGTATTACAATCTTCAAGCCAGGTCTTTAAAATCATTCATTCTCTAACAATTGCATGAGCCCACACAATTAATATTATAAAATGTACTCATTTAGAAGGACCAAGAAGCTGTCAGTGAAATCTAAGTGCTTTGGTTGTGAAATGCTTTCTGCTGAAATGTATGACAAATTAACAGATCATTACATAACTCTTTGGCTGAACTATAACCACAATCCCGTTGTGGTTCAACTGCAAAATAAAACATTGTTTAAAAAATCTAACTTTAAAAGTGACTATGCATAATTACTAGCCAATTATAATAAACACCAACATTTAAAATGACTTCCATAGAGTGTAAGCTACGATCTTTGCCACTATTTCACTGAACAGTTTTGCACAAATCTGGGAAAGTAAACACTTTCTGCCTAATCATTATGCATCTTCTCCTAAGTGGAGAGACTTCCCCTACTTTTTCAAAAACAGATGCAGTTGTGAAACGAGGGCATTTCTATTTTCAGAAGCATTTAGCTGACAGAAAACTAAAGTGTTAAATAATTGAGACAACGCTGCTGGTGCACGACACTCATAATCACCTGACGTCCCACACATATCACATCACAGAGCAGTGAGCGTCACCATCAGCTACCGTCGGTGGATCTGCATTATTAGCTTCAGGGTTTGGTTAGTATCTGCTTTAATTTGGCAAAGATTCAGCTTTACATTTTTGTATTGAAACACTTCAGCAACACATCTGCAACGTGATGTCATTTTACTTCAGTGACATGTCTGCGCCCACCTGTTTATAAGGTTTAAAATCTACTGCCAAAAGAAACACACACATGCCAACATAAGCTGCACTGAGTCTGGACTCCAGACACAACATGCAGGACAGGCTACAGCCACGTGACAGACCATCACTGTGGGACAGTGACAGTGGAGCGCACAGACTCAAAGAGACCAACCGTGAGTGCTGCCCTGCATCCTGTTTCACTGGCGGCGTCAGTCCAGACGGTCAGACCTGATCCTCTCCGGTCTCCGCTCCGCCTCAGTGGCTCATTTATCTCGCGAGGCGGATGGACTGCCAATAAAAAGGCTGCGTGTTTGGAGCCAGTCCTCGCTGCGGCTGTCGTTCACCTTCTGCCTCTTGTCAATATTTGCCCACTGCGCTTTAGAAAAGCCCGTGCGCCTCGAGCCATGCCCATCGGGTAGTGACGTCACGATGTAACTCCTTAAATTGACTGAGGATTTGTTGTTCGGAGCAACTTGAAACGGGATTAAACACAGCCATTATACTACACCCATATATTTTCTAAGAATTAGACAAAAACATAAATTAGCGCAATAAAGTAATAACTTACAGTGATGCCCACAATTATAACTCCCATAATTCACATACACAGACACATGGCTGGAGTCACAACTTTATTGCACCCTGATATTCAACTATTGAGTAGTAAGAGACTTTCACTATGAAAGCTCTCTTCCCTGGTCAGAAATTCTGGTGCAAAATATCAAACACTTGTGAATGATTCATCCAGTCACACTGGATGAAGTCACGGTGTTCTATCCTCATTTGTCCTGTACAAACTAGTGACACAGAAAAGTAGTTCCTATACACACAAATGACCAGCACATTTTCAAGTAAATCAAATTTAACATCCATCAGCTGATCAACTGGTTGTACATTAAAGACCTCTCACGTTTCTTAAATATTCATATCATAAAATCCTAAAGTTCTTTGTGCCAATCTAAGGCAACATCTCTAGCATGGACAAAATGCATGGATGAGTCTTTACAGCATGATGGACTGTACAGTCTTCTATTTTTGCAAAGCATTTTGAATTTGTGACAAAAACATCTACACATCTGTGCTAAGACTGGTGCAAGATGATCCATTGGTTCCAACACCTCAGGTAATTGTATAAAACAGTTTCTACACGATGTACAAGATGCAACATCTTTTTAACAGATGGTCAAGATAAGGTAGAGGAGACAGTTTCTTCCTGAAGCTTAGCCCAGTTTTTAGTGACCAGCAAGTCCTGTAGAAATTGCATAGATACAAAAATAGATGGTGGAAATAATCCCTTAGCATGTTGTAATACATTCTAACACAATGGCTAAAGATTAAAATAAACAATTTTATTTAATTACAGTAAGTAAAATTGTGGTGAAGTTAATTACAGAAAGTCAAGTCAAACCTTCAGACAGGAGAATGTAGGACTGGTGGATATGAGATTTATGGAAGAATAGCTGCACCATTTCACTGCTCCCTTCAAGGTTCCTCCAACCTTAACCTCATCATTACGAAAACAATTGCACTTTAAATTGTAGGTGAAATAAATTCCAAACAATAAAAAGAAATATCTAAAATTAACTTTAATTAAAATTAATTAACTTATTAACTCATAAAACTAATCAAGAAAATATTAACATTAATGGAACAGCATGCATGGTTAGAATACTGTGGCCACTTTAAAGTCTTATTTTTACCTAATGGCAGGTAAAGCTTGGTCCTTTAAAACAAGCCACAAGCACAAATACAAAATAAAAGGCTGAAAACAAAACACATTTATATATATATATATAATTATATATATATATATAGCAAAAATAAAGAATTGTAATTTATGACTATATAATGATCTTTATATGTAATTTGGTATAATAGAATTTCAAAGAAGATCAGAAAGGTCACTTCTACATTGAACCATGAGCCCTTGGCTGAACTGCCTTAGCAGCAAATTAGACTTTGCAAACAGTTATTAGCACCCACTTTACCTCCAAGACATAACCTTTGTCATATTCATACGATAAGATTGAATCCACTTTCCAGGCATCCATATAGTCCCCATTAAAGATTAGTTCACAATTTAGTTCAGAATTTATCTAAAATGTGTAATTTATGTAAATTTCATGTTGGTAAAGCGGAACCTGCTGAATTTAAGAATACTTTTTCTCTCAGCCCCGCAACACAAAGAACACAAGGTAAAAGTCAAAAAAGGTATCCGTCAGAATAAGGTGAACATGTGTCCATTTCTAGTTGGTTTCAATTCAGCGCCTGATTCCAAAAACTCTTCTCCCTCCAGGGGTCACAGACCACTTGTTCCTCTGATCCTGGATCCTCTGGAAGATGCTGCCGCTTCTCCACTTCTCTCTTTTATAGTTTTTAACTTTTTTTACCTGTTCAAAAGAAAAGTTGTGATCATACAAATATATAAAAAGCTACACATAAAGTTTATTGTATAGTATTTACCTTTCCCCTATCAAAATCTTCATCCCATTCATCAATCACAGTGTTCCACTTGGCTTGGCGTGCATCCTCAGAGGCATCTCTACTGATTGCAGATGACTCACCATCCCAACTGAGGACTAGAATAGTACAAATATAAATTTACCACAACACTCTTAGAAGCAATACATAAACTAGTACAATAAAAGTTAAGATGTTTTGCTCACCATTAGCTCCATAGGCCTTATCAGAGGAATTCTTTAGCAGCTCCTCAACCACACCACTCGTCTTTTTACCGTCCCACACAGTAGGAGCAGTACGAGCAGGAGCGTCCTCGGACTCTGTTGAAACAGTAGCTGGTGCCTGGCTGCGCTTGTACACATCTTTCACTTGACTGTCCCACAATACTACAGAGGCTGGAGAACAAAAACAGAGGCTGTTAATGCTTACATTTTATGTTCTGGCTTCCAGCTCCTACAACTAAAACTTACAGGTTCAGTTTTGACTGTTGCCATTTATAAACCACAGCTTCAAATAATTGTGATTATTCAGGACACAATATATTTCAAAGGAAAAAAGAAAGAAAAATTCAAAGTAAATTGTTAAGTAATTTCAAATTAATCTATGTTCTAAAAAGTAAACTTGAATGTAAAATGTCTGTCTGTTTCTGACTTCATAGAACTAGTCACATACTATAAATGTATTATATTGATCTATTAGATCATTTGAATGAGAAAAAAAATCCAGTTTCACGGTTTGGTCGTGGTGCCGAAAATCATGAACAATTGTTAAATTGTGAGATTTCTACTCACAATAATCTCAACACTATTTGTTTATTTAAGGATCCCCATTCCTGGGGTCCAATTTCACAATTTAAAATACCACAAGACAATACATTTATACTACATTTTGATATTGTAATATACCTATTAGCCATGACCTTTAAACTGACTATGTTGCCATAGTAACTTGTGTACAAGGACACAAAGGTTTGGTTGTTCTTACCAGTCGTTTTTTTCATCGTCTTTTCCTTTTCTGTGATTTGAGGGTCTTCTAGTTTTTGTGGCTCACTACTGTCGACTAGTCTGCTTTCCTCTACCAGTTCAACTGTCTTTAGTCTCTTCTTCTTGATTTTCTTTTTCAATTTAATCAAATCTCCCGTGTCACTCTGACTAAGTGGGGCCTTCAGCTGTTCAAAGCTGTGATAAAACAAAAACAGGAGACTACATTAACACAAAATAAGGAAACCAGCTTTTCAAAACCAATTTTTGGATTTCATACCTTTCAGAAAAACTGCCTGTCAAAGTTGTGGCCTGCAGAGCCTCAAGTAGCTTTTTCCTCTTCTTTCTTTTCTTCTTTTTTATCAAAACTTTATTATCTTCCTCGTTGATTGAATGGGACTCGCAACGCTCTAGGGTTGTGCAAACTGCCTTTTCTTTAGTTTTGCCGTTGTCAGAACTGGACGATAAGCTCCAAATCCCCCCCCCACACCAATCTTCGTCTTGAGCTGACGTTTCTAGATGGTTTTGGACACAATCCTTTTCCGTAATGTCACCATTCTCTTTCTTTCGTTTCTTCCTTTCCTTCTTGTGTTTCTTTTCACTCGTAGGTTCACTCGTTTCAGCTTGCGTCTCCGTTACTGCTGCCACATTACAATCCACTTCGGAATGTCGTCTCTTCTTTTTCTTCTTCTTCTTTTGCGTGACCTCTTGATCTAAACCACTGTGGACATGTTGTTTTTGTACTTTAGAGTTAAGATTGCTGGAAGACTTGCTGATCTTTGGGGCCAGATTGTGAAGCCCATTGGTGATAAAAGAAAGGCTGGAGTTGAGTTTTTTGTGAGGGGAAAGAAGAGGTTGTGTCTGGGGACTCTGCTGTTTGAAGGTTCCACTTGTGCGAGCAACGGGCGATGAATTGACTTTGGGTGAATGGAATGGGTCAGCTCTAAGAAGAAATAAATAAATAAAATGTATTAAGAGGACTTGTTATTCTGATATTGGCACTACATAGTCACTTTCAGGCTGTTTTGCTTATGATAATATTACAGAAATCTTAATTTAAAATCTGTAATGTAATTAAGACATCTTTGCTAGTTAAGTTCCTGTTTAATAGTTAATGGTTAATATGTAAATGTGTAGAAGGGCAAAGGAATGTGTTACAATAGTTCTCCAAATAAAAAGGAACCTATATCATAATGCAATGACAGACTGTTTTGCGTATATAAAGCTGAAGCTACAACACTGTGCTCGGCATGTCCGCCAACAACAGGAAAACATGTCTTAAGGTTGTACCTGTGAGAGTGTGCCGATGGCAAAGAAAGAGGGTTTAGTTGAGTTTGATGCATAGGGTCACTGGACAGCTGGCGTGGCAAAGAGGGCAAGGCATCAGTGCTGTTGGGACTCTCCCTGCGAGCCTGCAGTTATCGACATAAATAAAAACTTGGTGGTCTAAAGAAAATAGCCATGAATGTAACAAAAAAGGTACAAATAAGGATTTGGACAATGAATGGAGAAAAATATGAAGGGAGTAGAACAAAAGGGAGAGAGGATGTTGAAAGAATTAGAAATGTTTTAAGAAAAGAAAGCAAAGGAATAAAGACAAACTGAGCAAGGAAACTATGACAGATTAAAAAGGCATATTAGGCATCAAACGATATAAAATACTGGATATAAAACATATCACTTTACATACATGAGGTTTAGCATTAGACCTTGAGGTAAAATGTTCTGATGATTCAAATATTTTATGAAAGCTTAATGGGTTATATACACACATTTGCATTGTCGTCTGGCTGCTTGATGTAAGTTAACCTTGAAAACATTCTTAGAAAAAAATGGAACTGGTGTTACACTCTCTAACAGTCTCTTTCCTTTGCAAAAATGGCTGACATATAGCACAGTCCTATTTGCAATAATGTTAATATACAGAAAAACAAAATGTTTTTCACATTAGTAAGAGTAAGAGCTTTGTAAGGCAAAGTAAAAGGTCACCTTCTTTGCAGATAGGGCCAGTTTTTTGGCAGGTGGAGGAGACATGGTGCTGGTGGCTTCAGCCGAGATGTTGTTGAGCGATGCAGTCTTTATTTTTGTCTTTTGTTCTTCTGTGCTCTGAGAGCGCTCCACACTTTTGGCCGGAGATGCCACACCATTAGAGCTTTTGCGAGGAGTCGATGGGGTCTCTCCTACTGGTGCACTTTTAGGTCCATAAGAATCCTACATCAAAATATAAATGTGTAGTTATAATTAAAACAGGTTTTAATATACTTGATTTAGAATACATTCTCGATAAAAACAATTTATTTGTAGAGTACAAAAAGCAATAGAAATAAAACAATATATTAAAAACATAATGCAGTATAAAAACGAATCACCTTTGAATCCGAAGTGTCGGCAGAGGATGAGTCAGACAAAGACTTGATTGAGGTAGAAGCTGCCATACCCCTGCCCTCGCTGCCCTGCTTTTTGTCCCCCTCAGTCTGACTGACTCCATTGGCAGAAGGAGTGGGGGTGCTGCTGCGTGACTGCACCTGGCTCTGAGGAGTGGGTTTCTTCATTTTTTTGAACGGTTCCTCGATGACCGTGGGGCCACTCAGTTGTTTGGGTAGGCCACCCGTCCAACTGGACAGCCTCGGTTGTGATTGGGTGCTCACACCATTTCTTGAAATGGGTAAACCCAAACCTCCATCCATGGATTGAATTTTGCGGAGCTGCGCAGGCTCAAGTTTCTAAAAAAGAAGCTCACAGGTTAGAAAATGCATTGATCACCTAGCAGTTATTCTTATGTACAGAATGTATGTGTTTCACATGATACCTTTGTGACCTGTGGAGACGATAGTGGGCCATTGAGATTAGTTCTTTTTATTTGGTCTGAAGATGCACCGTTTCTCACAGGATTCAATGCTGCCTGCTTTGCGGTCTGCCCATCTGCATTTTTCTTGGTCTCAGGGATACTAAAATTTACAAAACAGAAGTAATTTTATAATGTACTTTATTATGGATGTATATATTTTTCCAGATTACACTTACCGCAGGTAGAAAAGCACATAGGCTTGCTGGTTCAACACAACTTTGATGTTACTAGAGTGCACCATTGAATCATTCATTTGGTACCATTGTCCATTGCTTGCCTGTGTAGTTATGTGTAGATATATATATCACAGTTTATTCATTATTTACCATTTCAGAGTTGAACTTTAACCAAAATATATCTACCTTGACGTAGCAGTAATAATGGCCAGCATGACAGCTGTAGCCAGAATGCACAAGCACAGCATAAAGGCCGTACATGACTGGATCACCTGAGCTTTGAGACATGTAGGGGCGGATATTAAGAAACTCTGGATATCCAACATCCTAAAAACAAGTAATGTTTAATCAATATTTTCCACAGATTTAAAGAGCCTATGAGAGAACAGCATTAATGCACCTTTGTTATTTTCCCGCCACTAAAGTTAGCAAATCTCTTCAAGGAAAGAGTGAGCACATTTGACGTTCGATGAACTGTAAAGCGCTTGGTAGCTGGCACTTTCTTTTTGCACCTGAATAAAAGTTATTGATTAATATTTCAAACTTATTCAATAGATAAGATCAAAAAAAGTATATATATATACATATTTCAGCTTAACTTACTTGGCACACATGTAGGCATTTTCTCCACTCAACACATCTGGTTTGACAAATAGCTCCAGAGCACGCACAATGTTAACAGCTTGCTAAAACCCCCAAGTATCCAAATATAACTGATTAGGTTATATCTTCAGTAACAATATATTATATTTTACTGTTATGAAGTTAAGAGTGTCCACCATACCCGAATCTCAACAGCAATGTCCAGGTAGGGATCATAGGTATCTGACACACTTTTACAAATAGAGCATTTCACTGAAAGACAAAGATAAATGGGGAGGAAAAAAAAAAAATTCAACAAACATATTAAAAGCAAAAGTACATTTTAGAAAGCTGGAAAATCCAAGCAAATACCTCTTGACCTGAGGTAACCTCCAAAGATCTGGTGAACCAACGTTGTGGCTTGAGTTTGCCGGTCAAGCCTAAAACACACAACACAAAAAAATATTTAGCAAAAAACTAAAATGATAATTTCTGTAAAAATATAAAGGTCTTACTTTGGATATCCATTAAGACAGGCTTTTTGCATGGCATCAATGGTGTACCGCAAAAACTCGTGAGCATCCTCCTGGCTGCCGAAACGAAAGTGTCTGGCAATCTCTGAGGAAAATAAAAGTACATTATAGCCTCTAAATGCAACCATTAGTGCATTAAAAGGCTTTAAGTGCAAGTCCTCCAATGTTTCAACACGACTTTTATCATGTACCCTCATGGTTTATTTAGTATACAGGGCAGAAAGAGAAAATTGCAGCAATAATTAGAAATGATTTAGCAAGTGTCATTCAATAGTACTGAAGTATAACTTGGGAAGTTAACGTTGATGTGAAAAAAAAAAAAAAAATTGAAGAAAGTGGTTCACATTTGTACATTGTACAGAACTAAAGAAAAATAAGCACACTCTATAACCACATTTGCTGTTAAAATGTTTAAATATCTAAATCCAAATAACATCATCTTTAGAGGACATGGATAAAGCAAAGAAGGTCAATGTCTGTACTGACTTATAGCATCGAGGAGGTGGACAGTGTTTTGTGCTAATGCTGTTCCTCTCAGGCTGCAGTCACAAGGAGACAGAGAGGGCATCTGAGAAACAGGGAGGGAGGGGCGCAGAACAACACCATTTCGCCAGTACACAGGAAAGTAGGTCCGGTGCAAAGGGGATTTGGAGGGAAGTGCGGACTATATAGTGTTTTAGTCATCCCCTCCTATTCACAAGCTGTTCATTCACAGCTTGTTATCTCTGTGCTCCACTTATACGCTGCAGTTACGCTGCAGGCTGAGGTCGATATTGCGTCACTGAGCCTCTGGCAGCAAAAGTCAGGTGTCGGTCTTCTCACCACACGTTCAATGAGTGCAACGCAAAGTGAAAGGATGGTGAAGCAACTTACTTTTAAGGTCTCTGATGAAGGAGACTGGCTTTATGGCGTTACCAGTGTTTGCAAAGGCTTGAATAATATGATTCTGCATTACACAGATCATACAAAATCCTGACTGGTGACCTGCAAAAACACTATTTATTCTACTTTTGTTTGTAGAATATTATTGCATGAAAGATCTAGAGCAGAAATGTGAACTACTCACAAGCTCGACTGTGCTCCTTAGAGAGTAAGTAGTTGGCGAGTGGTGGCGTATAGGTGAGACACTGCACCGTGGAATTGAGGAAGCAGGTGTTCCCGAGATTGTGGAGGCCGGCTCCCACTCTGTACACTCGCTCCCATTTAAGGGTCAGCTTATTCCCAGGGAAAAGGAATTTCTGAGGAGCGGGGATCCCATCGCTCTGATTTCCAATTACATTTTCTGAAGCTGAAAAAAAATAAATAAATAAGTAGAAAATGATACTCTCAAAGCTGACAACAGTGAACATAATTCTTGAAAAAGCTTGTCTCTTCTTACCTTGCCTTTTGATTT
This sequence comes from Rhinogobius similis, assembly GCA_019453435.1. Lineage (NCBI taxonomy): Eukaryota > Metazoa > Chordata > Actinopteri > Gobiiformes > Gobiidae > Rhinogobius > Rhinogobius similis. The sequence goes on from CM033631.1 coordinate 22,292,363, forward strand.
GGACAGGCTCTGTGACCTTCTGTCCAGGAGCAGTCTCATTCTTGGGATTGAGGATTACATACTTGTTCTTTAAGCTGTCCAGCTGATAGGAGAATCCTTTGCTGGCAGGTTCAAACTCAATTTTTTGCAAAAGAACTTTTTTTGCTGATGACGCCAGCAATTTGTTGAGATCTCCTTCATCACTAGTCTCCTTTCGTCCAGGTTTCAATGCCTCTTTGAGTTTATCTACTATCGGCATTGTTGAAACATTACTGCAGAGAGACAACATAAGATGGTCAGGTTAAATGGGGTGCACAAGTGGCCATCCAACCATAAACTGTATACAATCTCGCCAAATGAGTAGAGAATCTTTCAATTAAAAAAAATCACAGACCAATACTATGATCATAAAATAATGCTTTTCAACATGAGCCCACCGTCAATCATAATACATATTATGTGTCAATATAAAACATTAAAGCATGAAAAGTGTCTCAATGTGTCCAGATTTACAGAAGAATAGTTTTGACAGAAAAAAATCATGTTTGTTGTTGTTGTCTTTTTCCAACAGAAATTTGCCCCCACAAAAAAAAACCTCACTAGGAAAAATATGAGAAAGAATCGTGAGGTCTAGTCCAATAACATTATACTACAGCACAGGGGACACGTGAATGACACAGGGAGGACTCAGAGGATCAGAGTTGTGCTCATCTGAGTGGGCAGTGACGTCATCAAGAGAGGAGAGAGGAAGCACAAAGAACATGCATTATATGCACAAGGGCACAATGACCTTCGCATTGGATGCTGATACTAGAAAAACTACAACATCAGAACAACCTGGGACTAAAAAGGGTCATCAACAGTCACTAAAAGGTTACTTACATTACAACATTATGTAATTATGATGTAATAATCACTCACACGTCCTCTGTCTACTGGAGATTTGTAGAGTTTTTCCACATAATTATAGCACCCTAAAGAGCAGGTTTTGGACTGGGTTCAAAACAAAGTCCATTCATTTGTCCAGTGTCTACTCAACATTAAAAAGTATACAACTTTTGTGTGCGTATGTGTGTGTGTCTATACAAATACGTCATTCAATCATTATTTTCCAAACCATTTTCTGTGTAGCTGCTAGACTTTAATTCTGTAATAAGAAAAAGTTGACAGACACGTGTAAATAAACAACATGTAATAATGTCTTCATTCTAATGTGATATGCAGTGAAATTGAGGTATGTAAACTAACTACATTGAACGATAACATTTTTATGAAATTGAATATTGAATTTCATGGTAAAAACAGGATTTCATAGTGATTTGAGACATTTTCTTGCTTAAAGCCATGTGTGATATTGTTTATTGTTGTAAATGGCTGTGAAGTCATCATAGCACTTTTCTGCCTTCACTGCACACTCTTTGTGAGAGGATGTGCTTTGTTTAAGAAATTTGCCATAATCATAAACCACTATACCACACACGGGAAGTGTCTTGCCCAAGGACACAATGGAAGTGAACCAAAGAGTGGGGCTCGAACCAGCAACTTTCGAGTTGGTAGAAGGAAAACCCTGTACTTCAATCACAATGCCACTGCAGTGCTGTCCAAGTTGTATTTACATCCTACCATAATTAAAACAATTAAGGTGATGAGATGTGTTTTAAATTCAGGTTAGTCTAAATAAAAAGACCCTGGGCCTACATTAAAATATAATACATTGGAAAATAGGCATAAAACCAAAAAGGTTGGATGAGTTTAAGCTCCATTGTAGATTTAGTTTGACATTTGTCTTAATTAAAAAAAATAATAATACTTGGCAGAGCAAACTCTACGGTCTACATTACATGGGCCAATCGTCAGAGTCAGTGTCACAGAAAGCTAAAGTGCTAACCATGTTCACATTGACTGAAGAGATTTACACAACATCCAGACAAAGCCACGTCTTATTTTGCGCCAATAAGTAAAGAATATTTGAGTATTGTGTTAGCGATATATTTAGAGGAAGATGTTGCTTTGTCATATTTGTCTGTATTTGACAGAAACATTAGCACAGGAGCTAACTTAACGTGGCTCGCGTCTCCCTGAGCTGCAATGTGCTTTAGCACCTCGGCGTCCCCGGGGTTGACAAGCTGTAGACACTAAATTCCTACAATTTACACAACGACATGATGACCAAGTCCGGATTATTAATCATAGCATTCAATCAAAATACAATCAACCACTTACCTTTTGCTTAGAAAGAGAAATACGCAGTCTAAGAAGGTCTCTCTTTCTCAGCTGTAGCACTCGAGTCTGGTATTTTCGCCCATGCTGCATTATGAGAGGGCGGAGCCAAACTTGATTGACAGGGTTGAAGAACCAATCACAGACGAAGCAACGTGGACGCACATTGTTTTAGCCAATCGGACAATAGATGAACATTGCGCCGTACAAGAAGAGGACGCTGTTTACCATTGATGCAATTGGAATGATACATGGTAACAGTTTTTAATGAGATAAGCGGCCTCCTTTGTACTCGTGCTTGGTGGACATCTGATGTGTGCTTACGTCATAGAGAAACGGACTCCCATCAAAAAGGATACATCAATCACTTCCATTTTAGATCTATGCAGCAATTGGCTTGCATTTGAGAAACACGGGCCAAGCAACGTGACACTCTCCTCAGTTTGGTCGCTGACTGTGTTTTGACATTACTACTACTACTTCACACGTTTCACCTCATGGCACATAGAATTAAAGCCTATTCATGTGTTTCAGCTTCCTGTTTATAAGTTATATCATGAGGACATGAGGACTTTTACCATGGATCTGTGCCCATTCAAAAGATATAATCATTTTTATTTAACTGTTAATTGCTATGGCATTAATAACGTTACTAGATTTGCATAACTCTGAACTATGACTGTCACTGCCAGAGTTTGGATGCCTTGTCCAAGACCCTCCACCAGGTGGCAACAAAAATATGCACCGGCCCTTGAGGGTCCTATCAAGTGGAAACGGGTCAAATTTAAGGTGCATGCCCGATGACCCCGATTAAAAAACAAAAGGGTTAGAAACCAAAGCCACAGCTATGGATCTAATGCGAGGAGTTCTTTTCAATTACTAGTCATAGGTCATTGGTCATTCGGCCACCCATCCTTTTATTGATGCCTTCAACTGTAACTTCTAAAATAATACACCATTACATCTTGTCCAGTTAATTCTTTCAAACTATAGTCAATTATTCCACTGTTCTCCCAGGCTGCATTCAGAGACCTGCAATCAAATGCAGCAAAATCACTCCATTTTAATATATCCCATTAAATAACAAAGCATGGTAATGGCCCACAAAGCAAAGATTGAAAAAAAAATATTACAAGGTACAAAAAGGAAGATTCAATCCTCCACAAACATTTATTATAGAACAATTGTTGGTCCACTTGTGTGCAAAGTGCATTCTCACCTTTTCTTTACAAAATGATTTGAAGATTTTAAAACATACTAAAACACATTGAAAATGGTAAACCGACAGGCAAAAGCGAAGTGGGCTGCAGCTCATTTCCCATGCTTGGTTGACAAAATGACTGGTTGCCAGCTTCCAGTAAAACTACTGATTAAACATCCAACATTTACTTTAATTATAGTTATAGTACAAAAAAAAGACATCAGAACATGAATACAAGTATAATGTAATACTGCATTATGAAGACCCCTTTATATCAGCTGAAGGAAATGTGGTGCGAAGAAGAAGTGCTTTATAGTAGTTGAGTAGTTGATTGTGAGGTGCAAGGTTTGTAGTACAAGAGTCCTGTGTTTGTATTGTAAAATTAGGCCATATTGCATGTGGAGAAAAAAAAAAAACACTGTTCTATACTTAGGGGTCTTCAATGTCCAGGAAGTCCTTTTTTGGTGGAGCAGACCCTCTATACCAGGCACAGGAGTCATCGTTCCTCTTGATGCAGGCGAAATGCTTGGCCTGATTTCCATTCACACTCTTTTCAATCACCCAATCTGTCCATAGGCATTCTGCTTGTCCACTGATTACGCAGGGGATGGAGGTACAGTGAGTGATCTAAAGGTAAAAAACAAGAACACGTTGAAATACAGTGATTTACTTTTATAAAAAAATAATAATAATAACAATAACAAAAAAATATATATACCTTGCAGTCACAACCCATTTCATAGCGCTGAGTAAGACTTTTCTTCTGTGTAGCACTTAGCCCCTCCCAAGGTTCAATGAAATCACACAGATTTATATGCATTGTCCCATCGGACTCCAATCTGCCTATAAATTGTAAAAAAAAAAAAAAAAAAAGTTTTAAAAACAAACAAAGCATTTGTAAACTATAGTTTTGAAAAAGTTGTTGCCACACCTGCAATAAGATACTCTTTGCCATTGGTTTCCAGAGTCACCCCACATACTGTAGAGGTGGGTGCTGTGTAGATCACATCAAAATTCTGGTTTGGACCTTTAAACATCTATAGTAGAAACAAAGCATTGCATGAAAAAGGATAACAAACATGAAAAGATAAGTTATGCCTGGTCATAGTCATTACCTTGACCATTTTCACATCATACTGGATTCGTTTGATGGCATTTCCATAGACGTCATTCCCAGCATCGATCACCTGAGAGCCAACCACTCTTGCTCGGATAACTGTGAAATGCACATAACAGTTTACATTTCCAATATATTAATGCAGCTAAAACATTTGATCTCTATAGGTATAGTTTCCCACATCACATTGCTCTGGTTTATGTGTATGTGCCAGGTGCTGGGAAACAGTGGGACATCAGTGTTTCATCAACTGCAATCAAAAGAAGGAATTTGTGCCTGCCCTCTCGAAGCACAGAGGAAACCAGTCAGCATTCTTCAAAATGCTGAACTCGAATGCTGTCCGGGCTTCGTCTCTCAGTAGGCCTGTCTGGATCAAGATGCTGACATGCAAATCAACGTTTTTATTTCACTTGCATGTCTTTCCACTTAAAATTCTGTGTTGTTTAGTCAAGGAGGACCAACTGTAATCGTTCAGCCAGATATTTTTAGACCAATATGAATAAGCCTTAAAGCTTACAGAAGCCAAAAGGCATATGTCCAACAAAAATCATGCCGCCTTTTGCAAACTTCTATCATGTATTTCCAGATGTTTAAGTGTGCTGATGATTGATCAAGAGCCAATCACAGCAAATCACTGGTGACATATACAGCGATGAAACTATATTGGCATGAAATGTACAAAATAAAGCATCCAAGAGACTGGATCATAAGCAGACATAATAACATTCAGATGTCTGGGATAGTCACTATACTTTGGCTGCAAATGTGATGAGAAAGACATTTGTATCCCAATAACCTTTAAAAACGGCAGTTGAAAACATTTATTTTACTGCAATAATGAAATAATGTTTTTTGAAACAAAGTAATGGAGGATGTGAAGTTTAAATTTTGGCCTCAACACATGGGGTTTCACAAAGTAAGTCATGGCTATGCTTATAGTAAATCTCAACTGTTTGTTTGTACAAACTCATACTGCTGCTGAGGGCAAAGAAGAAAGAGTTGCATGTCATGTAATTGTAAGGTCTTTCCAGCTTTCTTTGACTCCAGGAGCCTACACAGTGGTTAGAGTTTATGTGAAGTTAAGAAGCGCCCAGCTCATATTCATATTTTATATTTCAGAGTTTCTATTGAGGGAATTTGATTGCATGATGGGAAATCTGGTTTGAATGTTTGCTTTGTTTAAACAGCTTGCATACAGGCTGTTTATACCGGAAGTCCATTGACTTTTAGGAGGAACAAGAGGGAAGCAAATACATGACACAGCATGACCAGCGGCATTCCTCAGCTCCAGCCAATAGACACTTTTCCACTGGACTGAACATAGGAAAAGAACATTATGCCCAAACAGTAAAATGAAGTAAGGAAACACTGAGGTAAACCAACTAAGACAGGAGAGTTGTTTGGATGTCACAATGATTAGCCTAGGGTTATAAAATTGTTGATAAAGACTTTGAGTAGTTTTCCAAACTGACCCCACACTTCTGTGTTGAGCAAGTCATACTTTCACTAAATGGTAGTTTCTCCTTCAAACGTCTTAGTGTGCAGAATTACCACATCATTACAGTGGGAAGTCGTCGTCTTTGCACAGTCTCTGCCAACTACTTAATGCGCCAAAACATCACTTTGAAGGATTTTTCCATCTCAGACCCACCACCCTGATAATAGTTAAGCTATCAACTATCACTGCTGGTGTTTAGAGGCACTGTAAAAGTTTGTCAGATTTAAAGTACCATTTTGTTACCATTAACAGTTAAGTAAAACGTTAAATTCAGCCTTCAAACTGTCTGCTAATCTGCAGCAGAAATGGTGACCTATGAGGTTTACTCACTGAAAGAGAACACTGTGAAGTCTTTGGATCCAAAAGCAAAGGGAAACTTTTGAATGGACCTCTTCTTTACACTGAGGCAAACATACCGCACATCTACAACCATGAAAAAACCCCAAATATACCAGGACAGACAGTTTGCTGTTGGACTAAAAGCCAAATTAACCAAATGAGGTGTTTTTTGTACACTACATTAAAAATGTATATGAGAGCTATGCCTGCTTTCATTTGCAAGTAGTTATGGGGACTTTTCCACCTACACTGCAGCTCACCATACGCACAAAGCACAGCAATAAGACTGTGGGCAATAAAACGTCTCCACTGTCAACAGGACATAACAGAGGTGGGAGGGGGCATCTAGAATGAGTCAGAAGTTTCCATACTTCCAGATGTGTAAATAATAGACCCTATATTGTGCACCCGACCCGTGTGCTGGACATAAACTGTATAATCTATGATGTAAGGGACGACAGTGGCTCTTTATCTCCAATCAAATGTTTCTTCACTTACCGACGTCTGAGTTGCAAAACGCCTGCTGTGGATGCGCTGGAGAGCAGCTGCAGGCCTCCGCTAGTTTTTCCACTCGCCAAATGAAGAGGATGGCCAGAGTGACGAGAACGCTGTTCACTGTCCAAGTCATTTTGTAAACTACGCAACTTCTAAGTGAGGAACAAACAAACGCACACACACAAAAAGAACTAGTCTCACAAATCAGCGTAAAACTAAATGCGCAGCCGTTGTCAAAATGTGAGATGCCCAAGTCACCAAAGAGAGTTCATTCTAGTGGAGGACTGCACATCCCAACTGTGTTTTTCTCTCAGTCGCAGATGTCTGGATTTTATTGGTGCAGCCAGAAAATAGACCCCGCCCCTTTTGTGGTCACAGGCAATCATATATCCAATGAGTAATACGCAGGGGCACCCAAACCTTTACACTCAGTTTTAGTTTGGACATTTCTCTGTGCGCTGTCCTCTGCTGTGACCCCAAGCTGCACACGTAAACAGGCGTAGATAGTTCCCATTTTGTGTGACTTTTACGCACTATGGTTTCACAAGCTTGGGGTGTGGAAATAGGCATAAATTGAGAATATAGTCTCATATGGGTCTGAGCTGTGTGGCCTGGGCATTAATGTGGGCGTTTTCTGTGGGGACCCTTTTACACTTTAGGGTTCATGGGGTGTATGGGGAATTGTGTCATGTTTGAATTCATCACAGAAAACTTCATATTGCTGAAGGTCATTGGTAGAGGCTTTGAAGGCCCATGTATTGCACAGAAGCACACCATACAAAAAAGCATTGCCTTTAAATATTAGCTAGTAAAATGTTTTTAAGCACCAGTTCATAACCTTTTAGCCAAAAGACTGAAAGAATAGACTGAAAAAAGTTTCTATGTTTTTATTTTGGTTGTTTTTCGCAAAAACTTACTGCCCTTACTGTGATGTGTGTATCATAAACCTGACTCTTCTTGGCCTAAAAGTGTGTCTCCACGCCTCCATATAAATTTTGTTCCTTTGGCTATAATATTCCACAGTATGGCAATAAACTTATGTATCATCATGGAGAATGTTCAAAAGAATATTTTTTCTAATTTCAGAAATCAGAAATCCTCTTTAGGCCTCTCCCATCATTTATTCTACAAAATGAATGTGTATTTTAAATGTTTTATCAAAGAAGAACCCAAAAACCTCACAGACTTGATTTGTATTTGCAGTTAAATCACATTATCTCATAACTCACATGCACTTGATCTTGTGTAATCATACAGAATATAATATGTTTATTGTTTGTTTTTGGCTCCCACTAAATAAAAGGACTAGCCTATGTTCGAAAAGTAAATAAATGAAGTTTCTAATGATTATTCTTTATTGGTCGAGATGGGCTGACTGAATTAATTTGTTTTTGATGGTCAAAAATTACAAATACAATATTTATAACAAGCTTTGAAGAAAGAACATGTTTGGCAACGCTGTATCAGCATATTTGTGTAATAAGGGTCACGTCACATCATTCAAAAATCAAAGGTGTGCCACTTGAGCAGCCAGTAAAACAAGGCAGTGAAGGGTAGTGACATCACTTTTTTAAAACGCAATGGCTTCTGTGTGTCCCTCAGGCGTATTGGAATTCTAATTCATGAGGCTCATACTTTAGCCATGGACCATGTCTCATTTCATACCCTGGGCCTGACACATGCTCAGAAGTATTTTTGAAAGTTTTTGGTAAAGCCCCTGGGAAACAGAAGACGCCTTGACTCTTGAGTTTAAACTTGTGGTCTTTTATGTTGATACTGGCGTCGATAGCATGGCTCAGGGTGATATGATCATTAGCACTGATGATGAATAATGAAAAGGGCTCGAGATATTGTGGCTGCTTTGCTCCGTGACATCATTCCTGGCAACTATCAGCCCTCTGGCCACACTGGCAACTATTCCTGTTCTTTTCCATAGATTTGCATTTTTGTCTAGTTTCTTTTCCTCCCGTGCATTCCCAGAGTCTGAAAAACCAAGACAGTCGGTTGGGAAATCCAGACAATTCATAGTTGTTTTGATGGGCATTTATTTGTGCGTATGGTTACGGTAGTACAAGTTACACTGGATGACAAATTTCCAAATTGTCAAGGATTTTGCAAGTGGCTATGACTGGCAGTCTAGTGGAAGTTACCAAGCACGTAAAAGAGACAATCACACATGTGAAGTGCAGGGCAGAGGAAATGACACAACCAAGTGCAAAAGGCTAAAACTGTCTCTCCATGCAAAATCAAATAGTCATTTAATTTAAACTTAGTAAAGTAAGATATGAGCACACAATTTGAATATGTTTAATGTTTGATGAAATATTATACAAAATATTAGTAGAAAGCTTTAACTCACGTTCAATTCGAATTTTTTTCAGTAATATCCCATATGAGAGATGTATGTATGCATGCCTGCCAAATATTTCCCCATGTTTTTACAATAACCCAATTCTGTCAGGGTGTGATATGATAAATGTTAACTTATTGTTTAAGAGTTAAGGGGCTGTAATGAAAATATATATATATTTTATTTTTTTCAGTCTTTGAGATAGCCTACAATGAAAAGCTTGGCAGTAGTTTGGATCACAGGGACCAGGCTCTGTAAGCATTGATTTTGTGCCATTCAAGAGACAGTTTTACTCTCATTGGCCTTTTATTTCATTTCACACAATGTTGATATGGAATCAAAGAGCACCTTCACAACCTTCTCCTCAGACATAGTCTTATTTGTCCTGATGTTGAGCATTGTAGCGTCTTTGGCTTCAGCAGGCACATTACAAATGACCTCACAGGATAATCATCCTCAACTCTAGTGGCTTCTTTTCCCATACTGTAAATCCTCTTTTAGACCTGGTTTCACTCCCACTGCTCAAAACCTGGATTATCGTATCAACATTTGGTTTTGAATGTTTTTGTATAGAAGTGCAATGTAAGCAGACCTGTGTGTGCGACTACAAAAGCGAAAAAGCCACCTTGATACTTAAATGACAGACTTCCAATGCCAGGAATACACTCAAAGGGAAGTGCCTGGCAGGACACAAAAAGCGGGTCTCATTGTGGACACTGGTGGGTGGTGTGGTGGTATCGCCCACATCCTTTGACCACTGACCAATGCCCCTTTGCCTGTATCAACGCCCATATAAGGAAAGGTCCGACTACAACCCACCTACTATCCACTGCAACCACTCCTGAGTTAAAGCATGTGCAGGAGTGAATAAGCACAGACAGTGAGACATTGAAGAAACAACAATTGGAAGAAATAACATACTAGTCATTCAACTTACAAACTTTTACTCTTTAAGTAATTTCTGTCCACATCCAACCCCAGAACATAATGGACAGTGAAGAATTGGAATGTTTTTTTAAGATGTATTGGTAACACTTTACAATACCTACACTTAGTATCTAAACAGAGACTTAATTCACAATTCACTATGTTAGTAACCAATACTTTAAACCCAATTCCTAATCCTAAATCTTAATTAAGTAGTCACTAAACTAAAAAATGTGAATGAACTCTTTGCTTATGCTTTAAGATAAATTAACGTGTTGTTATTATAAAGTGGTACTGATGTGTTCAATTTACATCTGTTAAACTATGGGGTACGGCATGGCTCAGGAGATAATATTGTCAGATTCAAAGGATGCTCTGGTTCAGTGCTAGCGCCCACCCATGCAGAGGCTACTGTTGTTGTGTCCATAGGCAAGACAATATTTATTCATGGTGGTTGAAGGTTGGAAGGGCCCAGATTGGCAGTCAAACTTCAGTCAGATTATCATTGCAGTTGAAACAGGAAAAGAAGAAAATTAAGATGTTTATTTATGATGCTTCATGTTATATGGTCAATATTAGAAAATAGAAAGTAAGTAAAAAGAAAGTAATTTTTTCTTATTTTAAAATGTTCAAATAATATCTTAGATGCACCAGATACTGTTCCGGTTTAGTTTTATATGGAGGACCTTACCTGCGCTGACTCCGAGCAATGACCAAGGTTTTTTCGTTGAGACTGTTTAGTTAAGGCACACTCAAATTTTATGTCACGCAGATACCAGTAAATAAAAGAAGTGTTGCACCATTTGGGAAAACAACATGTCAGAACACATTTGATAATTACTTGTATACCAGTCACAACAAACCAAGTAAACTCAAAGTCAGAATGAGTAAAGTTTCCCATCAGGAAAAACAACAAAAAAGCATTCTCTTCCTCTCACAAATGAATGCATACTTCTCAGAACGGTGGGACTCATGCTGTGTTCTATCACAACGAACCTGTCTCAACATGCATCTACCTACTGTCAGTGTCTCCTATAAGTGACACATCAATACTGGAAATCATGAAGACGATTGTGAAATGTACTTTCATTGTTGAACGGGCACAATGAGCTGGATTAGTGTATTGATATGTATTTTGATGGCCATTTGCCTTGGTATTAAGGCCAATGAGCAATCACCAAAAACAATATTTAAGTCTATAGGAAATTGTAGTTAAGTTTCACCAATCAACTTTTTCCTGAGAATTTACTGGGAATGACTGATTGGGACACAGAGACTGAAGCAGTTTAGAACAAAATATCTGTGCTAAATCACAAGAACTCTAGCATCGGACTGATACCAATATATTTATAAAAAATACTCAATATTTCCAACACTGATAGATTGTCCATCCTTAATATATATTTATTATTATTTATAATTCTATGTAGCATAAAGTTTGCCCAAAATTAGCGTACAAGAAAACTCACACTCAAACCTGGAATGTATTTTAGATAAGACAAATACATGGATTTCGAAAACACTTTGTGTTTAACCCAGGGAAAACAGTGATTATATAATTTAAAGAAACAACAAAATAAAACTAATCTAAACTGACACATGTTTCTTAGATATACTCAGGTCTCACTACAAAAATGAATTTGAACTGGTCATTTGGACACGGATAGGTCAGAGACTGTGTAGAATTTTTGGAAATGAATGCATCGTTGTTCTTGAAGTCCTGAACCTCACAAATATACCTGTCTTGGCACACCAGCAGAAGCCTGTTACGAAACACAACACCTGGAAGAGAGTTTGCTTCATAACTTTGCAGGTTGGCCATTGGGAGAAATGGACACCTCATACCTCGATTTGAACACTCATATTGGTTCATGTAGATCTCTGCAAACCAGTTTATCCTTTTGTCCTGGAAAATTATGCTACTGTGATACGGTGTTAAGATAGACCTTCTCCTGTCATTGTGGTACTGTGAATTATATGACTGTGTTTGCATATAGGGGCCAAAGGACATGCTCCACAAGGCAGAAGTGTAGATTCGAGGCTGATAGGAAAGATCATCCATGAACATCTTCACTCTAGACTTAATACTGGTTAAAAGTTGGACATTAAACTGTAGGGCCTTGAGCATGTTATCAGTAAAGACAGTTTTATGCGTGTTGTAAAGTGAGAAGTTTGACATTTGGTTATCGGTCAGCTGTTCCGCAGGTATTATGGGAAATCGCACTAGAGATAACAGTTTGACCTGGGTGTCCACGCTGGTGTTAACATTGTTTAAGATCCAGTTTTCCACAGCCTTAAGCACAAACAACTCATCTGGCACAACTAAATCTGAGCGCAGTAAAAGGTTGCTCAGGAAATCTTCAGAAATCTGGGTCCAAAATGGGCTCATGGTGAAGTTCTGAAAGTTCCAGGCCAAATACTTGAGACAGGCTTCCTGCAGTACGAAGTCTTTAGTTTCCACGGCATATTCATGAATAGACATTTGTGTTTCAAATGAGCTGTCATCAGGAATTATTTGGTTGAAAAGAAGACCTGTGTCCCTCATCAGTTGTTCAACTCTGAACTGAGAGGCCAACCAGTGAAGACATTGCACCGAGGAGAAGGACACTTCAATCTTACGGGTGTACAGATACCTACAGAAAGAACAGAAACATTTAAATGTTGGACGTATACACTGCAAATACCTATATTTGTGCGTACTCTGTTTATCCGTATGATTTTGGACTAGTCTGTCTAAAAATTACCATATTAATACAATACACCTACTTCTAAGTTCTATGGAATACTTTAACAATATCTTTAAATTGACTGAATAATCAATGCAAACGTTTTTCATGCTAGTAGAACTTCATATGTATCTAGGACTGCAGATGGAAATTAGCTTGCATAGCTACAATCTAGTGCAATCATCTTTGCCCGAGCATAATGTCATTGTACGTGCTCCTGTTTAAATAAATAAATAAATGTTTAGCACAACTACCTTAAAAAGGCGGGGAAATGTGGCAGGCAGTTCGGGACAACTTGAACTGTGATGTTTTGTGTATCTGTTGTGACATTGAAAGCGTGCACAAGTGAGAGGATAACTTTGTGTGCACACAAAGTTGTTGAATCAGCTGTTTGCAGTGTTTCGGCCTTTGGATCTTGTGCAACTGAGCTTTGAGCGGTGACTGAGAGGTCACACAGTCTCTCAGTGTCGAAGAGTTCCCCCAGCTCATCAGACAAAGCAATACTGTGGTCCAGGGTGTAGGATGAGAGTGGTAAATTATCCACAACTGGGAAAAATAAAATAAAAAGAGATACGTTTCATTTGTCACAGCTCAGAAAAATATACTAAGGGCAAAATAGTTATTATGGGTGCATGGTTCATTGTCTTATATTACCTCCTATAGGATCACATAGTATAACGACATCCTCCTTGTGGCTGCAGTCAGTAACTCCCCATCCTTTGAAGGTACATGCATGTAGGTACTTCTCTGTGCCTTTACATTCCACGTCATCCATCCATATTGGTCCAGGTGCTATGATTAAGGGAAGAACAGTAATAATTTGGGATGTTAAGATTATTCGGTTAATCACAAAATAATCGTAAGAATTTAAAAAAGGACAGTAATTTCAATTAGGTATGTATTCTAAAAAATATATATGTTTCTTCAAGTCAAGTCTATAGCTTTACTTTATGTTATTCATATTTTTGGTGGCGATTTATTAAATGTGAATGAAAATGAATTAAAATGTTCTCTGTTGTCTGGTACAGTGAAAACAATCGTGGATAACCGTATTAGTGTGACGTTGTGACGTTTCTTTTCGCAATAGTCGTAATTACTCAAATTTGATATCGTGACACCCGGCCATGTTCTCACTCGATTGCGAACACCGCCATCTTCTGGTTGAACGAAAAAAAAAAGCAAAACCTTTGGAATCGTAGTGCTCTGCTGTCTGGATGGATTTTGCACGAGAGAATTTGAGCTGGCGGCACACGACGTTGGCTTCGTTGAGGTCCCATCCATCGTCGCACACCGTCCCCCACTGCCCTGCGTGGTAGATCTCCACTCGGCCCCCGAAGGCGAGTGTCGGCCCCGCAAGTCTTACGTCCCCCTCTTGCACCACAGAAGTCCGCTCTACACAGAAGCGCACAAGGTCTTACTGTTGTCCCAAAGGCATCCACCAACACATTGATTTAGTCAAAATACACAAAGTTAACTCACTAAAGTTGTTGAACTGCGCTGATACGTTGCACACCAGGAAAAGTTGCCACAAGACGCAAAAACTTTGGTATTTGAACATTTTGAAGGGCAGTGATTTTCTCTAAAATGAAACGACAGAAGAAAATTCACTAAACTGTACGACACGCAACAACTAAATTATAATAGATGAAGCAGAGAACACAGTACTATTTTTGAATGTTTGAAAATTTTAAAGAAAAAAAAAGAAAATTTAAAAAAGAAAAAAAATATACGTGTGCTACACTGCCAAGAGTGCTACTATGCAACATTATAATTACTATTACCGTACTTACCTCCTCTCAAGCTTCGACTCGTTAGATGAAGTCCAAAAGCCAAAGCAAGGCTTGCACACTGGTTTAAGTTTCGTTTCACTTCTGAACTCGGATGTGTTGTGTAATCTCGTCATGCTAAGACTTGCGCAAGATTTTGTATAGATTCTAATACAAGGAACAAATAGAAGGCTACATTGTTTCCAAAGTTTTTTTTTACTTTTCCCCAAAAACTTAATTTAAACAAAAAACATGTCCTTCAAATTCAAACAAAATAGCAGGTTGTGTAAAATTACGCAATATCTGGAGCATGTGTGCATAAAATGAAACATTACTGATAAAGTCACAGTCTAATGTATCATTTGGTTTACATTCATCATTTTAAAAGCTTTACAGTACGGTACAGGTGTTTTTTGTTTTTTTTTAAGAAACAAATAAGTTACTTCAAACAGCGACTGCAATGTAAACAGGACAGACCCACAGTGCAGTGGCCTTAACAGTAAAGACTTTCGAGTCTGGTAGTGTGCTAAATGAACTCAATGCCTTCGTATTTCACGTCCCCAATCTTGGTCTCTGGCAGAAGAATGCGTCCGTCAAGAGTAAAGGCCATAATGTATGTAGCTATTTTGCCGGCGTCTTCCTCAGATTTCAGAGCCAGAATGATTTGGTCGTCTGTGTTGGGAACGAACTTGAAGGAGGAAAAGCCATGTGTGGGGTTGAGCTCCCCTACATGGCTCACACGGATGTCTTTAAAGTCCGCTGAACAGCTGAGCACCATGTTAGTGCCCCGACGCTCATCTGCTGTTTCCTCATAGCGCTGTTTACTGGCACGACGTGGAAGGAAGAACCAGCGCTGCAGCGTGTCACTCCAGGCCGCCGATTCATGTATAAAATAACCTGTGGGAAAAGCAAACTGTTATATATGCACTAAACCAGAGGGGGGGGTGACAAGCTAAAGCCCCCTCCCCACATGAGGCCCTTACAGCATTTGATCCGGCCCACAAAGCATTCAATATAATTTTTTAGTTAAGTATGGCGCATTTGTCATTTTATAGTTGTCTAAGACTGCAGTTGTTTGTTCATTTAAGATCAATTTTGAGAATAGCACAAGAATAACACCAAACTTTGATGCATTGGCTAAAAAGAGTGACCAACAGCACCGTTTCCACTAAAATAAATAAACGTAATGATTTTTGGTAATCTGTTTAGGCATTAAACTGTAAATGGTCCGGCCCCCCGGGCAAGTGTAAAAACCCAATGTGGCCCTGGAGTCAAAAAGTTTGCCCATACCTGGCCTAAACTGTGTATCAAATATTATGTATTTACATGTTTTTACACAACAAACCGACTTAAGTTACTAGGCCTCTCTAAACTTGAGTTATTTTGGTATTAAAAAGGGGTGTGGATTGGCATAACAAGTTTGTGCACATAGCTGATCATAATTCATTTACCTGGAGGTTCTATTCCTGCAGCCGCCTTAAGAGCCTTGTACCGGGGCACCCAGTTCTCGTGTTGTACATCTCCCCTGAAGCCCACCACTTTCACCCACTCAGGGTTATTGTTGACAAATTCACCCTCTGTAGTTGTCCACTCCTTCCCCAGACCACCAACGTAGAGATGTTCATCTTTCACTGCAAGCCACTCCGCTTTAAACCCTAACAACAAATGATGGTTGGGATGGTTCCAAACATTTAGAGTACAATTCATAATATATTTAAATCATGCATCATTTATATCATGCTGTACTAATTGCATTATAACAACAAACCTTTGGCAACACTGCCATCTCCATCCGGCAGAATGACCCAGGGCACAACCTGGTCTCCTTCAATTAGATAAACCACTCCTGTGCGGTCATCAACAGAGTACAATTTTCCATTGAATGCCACCAGCTCAGACAGCTCCATTCCTCTTCCTTTCTCAGAGAGGTGGCTCTCCAGCACTACTCGCTCTGCATCCCACTCCACACTCACTTTGTCCCCACTCTCAGAGACCAGCAGGTGTCCTCGCAGCATGTAACTGAACCATGTCAGCTTCTTGTCACTCAGTGAGCTTGTGTCCAGGTCAGCAATGACCCCAATGCGGTAGCGGGTGCCCTGAGGTGTGCGCTCCGGTGGTGTGAGGGGGTATGTGTCATTGTAAAGCGCCTCCTGATTGGAGCGCATAGGACTGGACTTCCAGCTGGTAGAGCTTCTGGGGTGAAAGCCTGAGTTCAAGTGCATGAGAAGCAGCAGAACCAAAGCTAGTGAAAACAGCACAACAACTATGGGCCTCCATTTAAGGCGGAAACGAGAGTCAGTGGTTTTGGCCATGGAAGCCAACATAGGGAGGCCTCCTACAGAGATGCGCAAAGGGTTCATAGGATCATTTTGCTCCAGTCGTGTGTGGCCTGGGACAGCAGGCATGGAGGACGAGGGCCTACGCTGACCTACAAAAAAGAGAAATACACATTTTATTACAAATATGCCATTGCTGAATAATGTGGATTAAACCTGCATTGGCAGTTTTTCTTGTCAGGTGAGTACGATAGTCACCAACAATGAGGACAAAGTTACTCTTCCTGGTTATAAACTCAAATGTGTTCCATAGCGCATAAAAATAAAACATATAGTTTCTTCTTTTGGAACTACTAAAAGCCCCACAACTTTGTAAGGGCTTGAAATGACTGACCACCCAAAGAAATTACTCACCTACTCTCCATTAGTAGGTCTCTTCAACCCAGTCCTCTTTGATTACCTGAGGATTGTCTCAGATAATTGAAATTGAAATGATTCAACATGAGTGAAAGCACACGTTGTTTGAATGAAAGTGTATTAAGTCACTAAGTTGACTTTTAGTCAAGTGACAACTCCTTTCCTATTGTGCACATGAAAAATGGGAGGGGCCCATTCTGGGGTGATAAGAAAAGCAACTCCGGAAACACTTGAAGTCTATGACAGGTTAAACTGCACATTTCACTAAAATGTAGTGAATGTGATTATATTTAAGATTTTACTAAGCATTTTGCCAATTGGTCCCCAGTTTGACAGTTTTTGTGAAGTTTATAATGTTACTTCCTGTTTGGACATGGGCAGCAAATATGACAAAGGTGGAGGTAATTCCTCAACTGTTACCTTGCAACCATTTTGTTATCAAGGGCCAAAATCCGTAGAAATTACACAATAGTGTACAAAACTGACAAGATATAATACCGGATAACACTTTTATTTTGTTGAACTGTCAGAAAAACTGTTGTTTAAATTGTCTTTGTATTCTCAATACACGTCGCTTTTTGATGACATAGCCAGAGGGATTCCGTTTTAGAACTCAGCACTACTTCCTGTAATTTAAAACTTTTATTTGTCTCAATTTCCTCACAAACTGCATCTTGACTGATGTAAAACTATGATAAATATTTATCACAGGTGCCCTCCCACAAAACTAAGTTACTATTAGACAAACATGAGAACCTATTCTATAGACTTTAAGCGATTCACTGTGGCAAAAAGCATGCAAAAATGTTTAAGACTTTACAATGTTTGCTTATTATGAGCAATAGGAAATACAGTGTTGCCAGTTAGTGTGACCTTATCTCACCAGAGAGGGACTGGAGATTGAAAGTTACATAGTAGTATAATTCTTGTACAAACCAATAGCTGCAAACATCAGATAAGGTAAATACACAGAAATGCATTTTTTTGGGGTAAATTCCATAAAGCTCTCACCTGGGACATGAGATTCAGGTCAAGCAAAGAAGCTGAAAGACTCTTTCATAAAAAGGCCTTGTGCCATACAGAAGACCATTTTTACCAGTACCTAGCTGCATTCTGCCTCTCAAGACACTCACACTCTTTACATTTACAACTTAATATACATTTTTAATAACAATTTTGATTCTCTTACCCCTTCGCCTCCTGCCCGACCTTGAAGTCTGTGTCATTAATCTCAGCTTTCTTTCCCAAACACTTCACAGAGAGTGTCTAAAACTATTAGTCTGCGCTCCTGAGTATTTGACTTGTAACCAGGACCGGGGAACAATAGCTGTGAACTTTAGCTGGAGTAAAGATTATAGCAGAGTCCAAAGGGTCAAACTGTGTGGTTTATTCATTGGTCAAGTATCAGTCCAATCAAAGAAAACACATATATTATTGTGGTTAAGGAAAACATTGGCTTCTGTCATAATAAAGGTTAAGGGTTGTATATTTTCCAAGGAGAGGTAAGTCTAATGGATTATGGAGTCTAATGGTAAGTCTAATGATGTTGTAATTTCTGAGTAGTAGTACCAACAATCAACGATCAACAGCAGTGCAGTAAAATTCATCAAACACTGAACGATTATTGTGAGTTGTATAAATTCTTGGACATTGTCAGTCATTATGAAAAGGCAACAGCCCAGAACACAAGAAAGAGTCTTACGTCAGCAGCCGGGGGTGTGGTCCTAAAATGAAGCATCACGAACAGTTTTAAATTCCCCAGGTCTAAAACCCATAGGCAGATGTGATTGATCCATCTGGACCACTTTTACCCAAAAAATATAGTGTTGTTTAATATCTTCCCAAATAATCTCATGGCCTGAACGCATTTTGATGCGATTATTTACAACAAAATCAAGGTTGTAAACTATTCATATCTACAGTGTGTCACTGATGTCCCTGTCCCTGCTGCACGTCAAGCAAGACAAGGAAAGATGCCATCCCAGCCCACAGTCATTTCACAACCTTACGGAACATTTCCCACGTAGCTGCTTTCGCTTTACATTGCACTCACCACATGAGCTCGATGTCCCGCTCTCAGTCCAAACTTTCTCCAAGTTTAAATGATCATCTTGGCACTTGACTCCACTTGGTTGCTCCACTAATCGACCCTCATTACTTCCTGTATGTCCGGGTGACGGCATGACGTGGCCAGTTGACGCGCTGCTTTGAGTGTCCCTCGGAAATGTGAATATTCCACACTGAGCGCACCCAAAGTCAGGTGACTTCACAGGGCCGACGGAAAGTACCGTGATTGCTTACACACTCCAACAAATTCTATCAAGCTATTAAAAAGTTTGGACGGTTATAAAAGATACAATGAAACAGAAACTTAATTTTATTCAGCTTAACTTCAAACAAAATACACCTTCTGTTGGTAAGGAATTCTTTCTCAACCTCGCTAAAAGCCTATGTACATATTTGCCTATGTACATATTTGCCTAAGCACTGTTCTTAATAATTACACCCGTATTTAGATTTTTTTAGGCATTTTATTTGGCAAAACGTGTTTTAAAAAATGTGCTGTAAAGGGTAAAGGCATTTGAATTGCATTGACCTGTGAAGCACGTGAATGCTATAAAGCATTTATGATTTAAGAAAAGGAACTGTTGGAAAAGTGTGATTGTTATGCTCAATGATCAAAACATAAAAACAGTGATAAATACTATTTCTATTTTGTGTATCTTATAGCAGGTTAATCAATAAAAATGCTGTGGTAGCTCAGAGTCAGATATTAAATAAAATCACCTGAAAAGTATAAAATATTTAAATTATAGTTGTACATTATACAAAATGCAACAATCACAGCCCTGTGAGGCTGAATGTCTTTCAGTGCACACAAGCAAATTTCAGTGGTTAGAAAGAAAAAAAATGGCAACAGCTTTGAAACCAGTCATAATAATTTTCAATACAAAATATTTGGTATCGTTTAGATATTATAGATACATTTACTTTGCTAGTTGATAATCAAAGATTGCTATTCAATGATCAATGATAGAATTTATAAAACATTAAACCAAACCCTGTTGGTTACTTCCTGGACTGCTAAAGTTGTAATACCTGTTCTGCCACAAGTCTAAATGAGTATTGTATGGCACAGCTGTAATCAAATCACACTGATCATGAAACAAAAACAGACAGAATTCCTAAAACCAAAAACAATAAGCGGCAAAGAGAGCATGAACAGTCCCAAACAGTTGCATTGGCACAGTCTTTAGTAATTGGGTGGCTGGTACTCCCCTGCTGGAGTCGGCCCCTGACTGGAGAAAGGAGACTGCTGGTATCCTGCAGGGACGCCGCTGTTGGGATACGCAGGGGGATAAGGAGAGGCGTGGTCGTTAGCAGGATCTGTGTAATCCTGGTTTAGGTCAGTTAGGCCTTGTTTATACCTTCCAAACGCAAAAAAAGACAAGAGCCCCTGTGAAGACATTAGAAAAGTAGATTATTAGACTTTGTCATTTAAAATGATCTAGCTGTTAGCTGTGGTTCTTACCCATGAAATAATTGAGAAGAACGAGAAAGCAATGGAAGCCCGTGCAGCATCTTCTGGTATCTGAACTGGATCACCCGTTTTTGTTTTGGCCCATTCACTGGCCAGTAGACAGAAGCACACAAACCAGAGGAATGTCCAAACAGCTGGAGGACAAGGACAGTAACAGACATGTGCGATAAAAACTGACAAGGAGAATAACTATACATCTTACCTGAAAACCCCAAATCCCCAATGACAATGTATCTTCTGTCCTTGGCATTGCTGATATGAGGGAAGTAAGCGTCCAGCAGGAAGAACATGACACAAGCCAAGAAGCCCAGGACCCCAACTCCCACTCCGAAGCTGCAGGCGCTGTCATTGTTGTTGAACATGCATCTGCTGATAGACTCATCCCTTAAGTTGGTGTAGCCCTCTGCAGTGATCGTTGCAAAAACCACAATGGAAAACAGCTGCACAAAGGAAGAGGATATGGTAATGAATCAGTTTTCCGTCAAACGATGTGCATTTGACGTCCTTTAGTTAATTACTGACAAAACAAGCCAGAACCAATCCGTATTGACAGAAGCGCTAGCCGACACTAGATACTAGTTTTATTTAATTGTATTCAAAAAGTAAATTATACAATAAATAATACAGATACATATCGCACACAAGCTTGAAGAGACAAACAACTACGCAAAAGTCAAAGCCATTTATATCGACTGTCCTCTACCATCTGTTGCACAAACGCAATGCTAACATTTCTGTGCAGTCACTCACCCAGCTGATGATGCGCAAAATAGTTTGCGGCTTTTTAAAGAAGCTCTCTAAGTCAATAGCTCCACCGGCAAAAGAGGCTCCATATGCAGTATTTTGCATTTTAGAAGCTGTAACAGAAGATACCAGTGAGTTAATTAAAAAAGAAAGTGAAGTAAAACTTTCCTATCACAGTCAGTTAACCACACACAACACTTCCTGAAAACTTTAAAGGCCAACCCCCCGCGTGAGGCGTTCAAGAACACGTATCATCAAAACACGGAAAAAAATTAACCCGCTTAACACTATAAATGTAATTCAGTTCACCCAAAGACAAAGGTTGTAGTTATACCGGTTGATTTAGACAATAGGACACATTAAAAAATTTTTTTAACAACAACAACGAGTTACAAGGCACAATGAGCATACTTCAAAGTTGACGAGATGGGGGCAGCAGCATTATAGAGCCATGCAACACTCCCATTAGGTTTTTAAATCCTGCCTGGTTGCACGAGTTATCATAATGGAAAAAAAAGTCAACCAGCAGCCATTCCCAAAGTCTGAAATGTTAAGGCCCTGTGATCCGAAGATCACACCTATCGTGATCATACTTAATATATAAAAGAATATGTTGTGCTTTTCACATAAGATGTACATGTATAATATATACACGTAATAGTGACTATATAGGCATTTCACTCATTTAAAGCAGTACATTTAAACATGTTTCTGTTAAGTTAATTTCAAGCTCAATTTTCTTGTATTATTTTGTACTGTGGACAACCTAAAACACATAAACTGAAACAATTGTGAACATTTACCAAATCTATGCCAATGCTGCTGGGGCAGCCTGTCAGGAACCATAGCACAGCACTTAGGGACCCAGATTTTGAGCACGGCTCGATCTGGACAGCTGGAAGATTTTACCTATTCTGAATGTTTTGGGTTTAGTTTCATCCAGGGAGATAAAAGATCTGGAGGTGTTATAGCTTTTTAATACATTATTTGGTCATTTTAAACATAGGACATTCACCTCAACATTGATTTCATTTTCAACCCTAATTTTGACAGTTTGAACAAAGGACATTCCAAACTGATTTATTGGCATTCACAGACACAACACACACATTTTGTTGCAACACATATGACATGAAAGAATGTTAATTATTGTTCCTAAATATACAGTGAAATTTCAAAAATGCCATAAGGTTGATGAGCAACAGCAAGAAAATGTGTGGATGTATTGTTTTTGTAAGTGAAAAGATAACTTGTTCTTATTAAACAAATACTGCTTACATTCTACAAACAAATATGTATCAGCTTTATCAGTATACAGTAAAAAGTATATTGTTCGATAAATGGTAAATTCAATTGCAGACGAGTCATTCAGGCCTATTTGTGCTTTAGACTTGATGCCTCATATACCATTTGGGTCAGTGCAGTGCAGAGCAAGTTGGATTTTACAATATTTGAACTGTGAATGAACAGTGTAACATGTGTTTACGCTTAAAGGAGAAACTTGAAGGGCAGCATTTGATCATCAGAATGACGAAAACATCCCAACTTTGCATATTCAAAAGAATGTGGTACTTGCACAATGGCTAAAACAGTAAATAACTGGTATTTATAATCTGTGAAACTAATTCATAGTGTTATTTTATGTGTTTATGGTTTTGCTTTGATTTTGCTTTAAGTACGTAAGATCAAATTGAGCACTAATACTAAATGAGCTATATAAATAAATAAAACAGGTACTTGACATGTTTGTTTCTGAGGTCCAACACAATGTAAGTCAGATGTCAACACTTTCTGTCACACAAGTCTCTGACAGGCTTTACACTCAAAAATATTTTAGCTTACAGCCATGTTATTCCATCTGGTGATGGCTTTCGGAGGAAGTCGGCTGTATCTGTGATCTTACTGCTTTTTCTTTAAAGGGGGTAGTTTAAATGTGATCAAAATATATCAATACGAGTTTTATTTGTATGTCGGAAGGCATGTAAACAAGAAAAAAATGTTCAGAAAGCACATATATTTTTAGTTTCTCATATACAAAAAAGTGTTATTGTTATTGCGTAATCCAACATAATAATAAATTATAGTAATAAATAATAGATAAGTCGTGAGATAAATATTTTCAAACAGACAAAAAATATTACTGCTACTCACCATTTGTACCAGTAAACCTTTAATTTCGCTGCCACTAGCTATGTTTAAAGAGGTCGTAATTCAACATTTCTGTCTGTGTCATGTAATAACCAAGGAATCTGTCAAAATGCAAAACCCCTCACTCATTTTACGGGAGGGACAATGATGTTGCAAAAGGCCCAGGGTATTTAAGAGCACCTTGCCTCTCACAAAATGCATTTCAAAACCAGCTCCTGAAATTCACCACACAGCAAAAAGTCGTCTCAGCTTTTTATTGATTGCCAATTTGAGCTTTTTCTGCAAATCAAAAATATAATCAGTTCACTCCTTGTTCATAGAAGAAAAATGGAAACAGCCGCAAAAAGAGTTTTCATCAGTCTTCCAAAGAAATACATGGAAGATTTGTCCAAAAATTATAATCTGGTAAGTTTCAATTTACTAATAATATGCTTCTTAGAGATTTTTTGTTGTTGACATTTTAAAATATTTTTAGGAACATTGGTTATTTGTAAAAGGCTTGAACGCCTACTTAAATGAGGGATACGTTCAGGCGTATTTTAGAGAATGGGGAAATGTCACCGGTTGCAAGGTAAGCAGAGATTTGGTTGAACCAGTTGCTCATTTGTTTGAATGTATTAACCACCAACAATCATTTTTTCTAATTGTCAGATAAAGAAAGTGTCCACAGCTGGAGACAACAAGGCAGTGGCGTATGTGAGGTTTGCAAGTGAGACAGAAGCAGACTTAGCTGACTGGAACGGCCCTCACTTTATTGGAGGAACTGAAGTGACCGTGAGAAGAGTGGTTAGTCCTAAGGTGAGTCGAGACAAAACCTTTACTCAGTTTATGATGGTACACATAAAAATATATTTAGTTTTAGTTGGTAAAACATACGGGTACATCCATATATTTCAGTTTTTTTTTTTTGGTCAAAAGTTAAACAATATCATTAGAGTATATTTCCTAGACCAGTACCCATTTGTGTTATAATTGATATCTATAGAGCCACAAAATTCAAGGGCTGCACAATTAATCGAAATCGAATCAACAATCAAATCGCAATTTGAAGGACACATTTGGCAAATCGCAAATAATTTGTTCCACAAACAACAACATATCCTGTTTTATTCTGAATAAAAACTGCTAACCCTGTAGTTTGGATTTGTTAAAACAAGTTCTGAAAGAAGCGATAAAGACGGGACTAAAAGCAAACAAAACATGACTAAAAATGACAAAAATCCATGTAAAAGTGTCAAAAACGTGACTAGAAGTGATTCTTTTTGTCTATTCTCCTGGTTGTGTTTAAAACATGAACTTTGACTGTTATTAAATCGCAAATCTAATCGCAATCTTAATACTGGTCAGAAAAATTGCAATTACATATTTTTTCCCCCAAATTGTGCAGCTCTAGTTAATTCCATTACGTACTATTTCTATGCTCTTTGAAGAAACATTTTTATCATTCCTTGGCAGTGACACCGACCAGTAACTTTCTACAGCCAATACTTGTTTACGATTTCTTCTCAGTATTTAACCTTTACTGTATTGTACCCAGCCTTAGATATTGCAGTGTTGGGAAGTCCCTGAATATGTACCGAAAAAAGTTCAGAAAACAAATTTCAAGCAGCTGTATTCTGGTACAGTTACTCTTTCATTCCTCTGATTTGTTAATGTTAATGTTAATGTTGAGAATAAAGTTACTTAACTCAAATCAGAGGAAAATGTTGTGATATTTGATCAGGAAATTTAGGTTTGTCGAACGTGCCAGTTTTACTTCTCTAATTTGTGACTAAGGTTCTCTTATCTTAAAAATAAATGCAGAACAAACAGTGAAACAAAAGCAAAAAGCTGCTTTAATGTTATGTCATGTTTTTAGTCAGTATTCAGAATGCATTTCTTTGATTAGACTAAGAAACGGAATATGTTACCAAAAATATTTTTAAAGCAGGTATTCAGTATTCTGTAACTAAATACATTTTCAAGTATTGTATGTAACACTCACTGGTTACAGGTTAATCCGGTTGGACATCTTCCTCTGTATTCTTCAGGTGGAAGGAGAGGTGGAGGTGCAGGTGGCTACAGACGTGGCTAAACCTCGGCCCAGGCGCTCCATGGGGCTGGGATACATACTTGAAGATGCCCAATGGTTGGACAATGAGCTGGATGAATGAACAATAAGAAAATATTATGATTTGTACTTAGCCTACGACACATCTGCTCTGGTATAATTAAAATGTATAAGCACTACTGGATTAATCAAAATCAATGAGATGTTTGTTATTGGTGATGTTTATGGTATGTTTCCTCTTTATTATTATTTATATTTTTTAATGTACATTATATACATTTCTATAATCCAACAACATCATGATGGACAATGTTTTTGTTTTGTTAAAGGAATTATCACACAGTGTAG
The DNA here is from genome assembly GCA_019453435.1 of Rhinogobius similis. Classification (NCBI taxonomy): domain Eukaryota; kingdom Metazoa; phylum Chordata; class Actinopteri; order Gobiiformes; family Gobiidae; genus Rhinogobius; species Rhinogobius similis. Next base: position 22,318,505 of record CM033631.1, read on the forward strand.
GGGTTTGGGTGGTATGTTCCCCATTAATGAGAAAAAAAGCATCATCAGATAAGCCTATAGTTGCTTCGATGTCGGTGAATTATCTCATCAGGTCCTATGCAGATTAGGCTTGTGTGAAATAGGAAATTTAAGAAAACATGTTATGCTTTTTCAGGTACTTTGTATCAGACTTTGCCACATAGATTATTATTTTATAGTTTGTTAATTGTCCCCTTCAATATTGTTCTAAAAGTGCTCAATAAAAATCGAACCCTACATGCACGCAGTAATTTTTTTATATATATTTTTTTAGTACAGAGCTCTTATGTTACTGAAATATACAACACTAGCGACCAAATTAAAAAAAAAAATGTAGTTCTTTAAGAGTTACTGTCTACAAACTTCACAGTCATAACTCAACATGCAACACTTGATAAGCTAAAATGTCACAAGGTAGGTATGAATCATAATTAGATTACACGGACATAATTCTGATCAAAACTGCACTCACAAAAACAGCGACAAGAGGCGGGTCCTGTGGTGATCAAAGCAGTGATTGGTTTGGTCTAAGGTGACGTCAGAGTCCTAAGCCAATCGTTTACGGCCGCGGTTTATCGGGAAACATGGCGGGCACGGAAGAAGAAATAACATTTAAGAAGGTAATCGAGTTTGTTTTTTGGTTCATACATGCGCTTGAGGATGATTTGCGAGCGGATTAATTGCCTTAAAGTATCGCGAAAAGGTCTAGTCGTCGGTGCTTCTAAATGCCAAACCCCTGCGGCACAAAACGCGCACTAAACAATGGTTTGTGCATCTGGTCCAGTCCCTAAACCTCCTCAAAAACAGGCGATGAGCAATGATGGCTAAAACGTTTTAAGATAAGAAAAGAGAACCTTTATCTTTTGCAACCATAGTGCAACGCATTGTTCAAGTACAGCAGGAGAATAGAGACTTGCAATCAAACACCTAGATAAAACTATTAAATATCACAATAAAACTGTATTATTGAAAGTATTTTATGCCGCTGCCACAATAAATTGAAAATCCCAGGTACCCATATTCCAAATTAATTATATTGTATGAGCAATATTGAACTTTCAAGTATGTCAATTATTCAACCCTCTTCAGCCATAATTTAATGTTGCAAATAATTTAAAAAAAAAAGGTTAATTTAAAAGAAAAGATACACACCTGAGCCCCCACAATATTGTTCCAGCTTTCATTTACTGAACCATAAGTCAATTTAGTAATTACTGTAATAATTTGAACTGAATAAATGTTATGACGGCAATTCTAAGTAATTAATGAGCAAAATTAATGTAGCACCAAATGCAAATAGCACACAAATTTTAGGCATGACAATAAAAGGGTAAAAATATGACAAAAACAACTGACAAAAAAGCCATAACCTAACTTTAATTGTTTCAGGAGACTGTAAACAAACTTTTGACAAGTTTCTTCAAAGAGGACAAGACAAGATGTAAGTTTTCACAACACGTATTACTGCAAAGGCAGTTCATAACACTGTATACTATTTTGAAATTGTGTTGCAGTGGGTGGGGATGCAGCGGTGCTCATGGCTGAAATGTTAAAAATCTTTGTCCAAGGTGAGTTACAGGCTTCCCATCTTTGCCAATGTAGCATCTGTTTTTGCCAATTGAAGGTTTTTCTCTAATCCACAGAGGCTGCTGTCAGATCACAAAAACAAGCCGAGGCGGAAGACTGCGAGCAAGTTGACATTGAGCACTTTGAGAAAATCCTGCCACAGCTGGTAAGGCACTGTAAAAAATGTGTAGAGATGATCATAATAACATGTAATTATTTAAGATCTTAAAGGAGACATATTATGCTTTTTTTTAGGTACTTTGTATAACATAAATAGATCATCATTTCACATTTTGCTCATTGTAAACCACAAAATTGATGTAAAGGTCCATTGACTTCTGTTCAAAACTGTAGAACAGATAAGCCACCGTAACAGCAGTGGCTTGTCAGTTACCGTTGTTAGTTAAGCCATATATGTATCACTCTGAGCTAAAGTACTGGGAAGTGGGCTGATATAGGTGGTAGGTGAAAACACAAATTTTCTGAGCTCTCGAGCCTCAGTTGCAGGACTATACAGGATTACTCAAACATGCAAGAATCAATCAAAATACAACATTTAGTAAACTAAAGGTGAGGAAACTGTTGTAACAAGGTTAAAAATTCATTAAAGTTTATATGACAGGTTCTCATTTATGTCTAATTATAACCTACTTTGGATGGAGGGCACATGTGGTAAATTATTATTATAGTTTTACATCAGTCCAGATGCAGTTTGTGAGTAAATTGGCAATTGGCAGTTAAAATGGCATTAAGTAGTGCTGAGTTCTAAAATGGAATCCCTCTGCCTATGTCATCAAAAAGCTACGTGCCATCAAAAATACAACAAGACAATTTAAACGTAACTGACACATTTTTCGGACAGTTTAAACCAGAGGTGTCCAAACTTTTTCCATCGAGGGCCACATATTGAAATATAGACCAAGCGGAGGGCCACAAATCAATCGTGAAACGTTAAAAAAAGCTGCATTTATCTGATGTTTTAAGCGCCACCACATCTACATTCTGTCTCAGTGCCTTAATATCAGGTCTGTATTGCACCAAAATGTTAGTTATTTAGGTTGGAATTGTAGAAAATCTGAAATGTGCTGTAAATAGTTCTTATCAGGACAATGTGGGCCAGTTCACCAGGAAGCCTAAGGGCCAAGAAAAATTGGTCTGAGGGCCGCATTTGGCCCCCGGGCCTGAGTTTGGACATGCCTGGTTTAAACCATCATTCAATAAAATAAAGGTAATATTATTTGTATTATTATTAAGTATTATTTATTGTAAATTACTTACTGTTGTGTAATTTTTATGGATTTTGGCCCTTGTTGTCAAAATGGTTGCTAAGTAACAGTTGTAGAATTACCTCCACCTATGTCATATAACCCATGACCAACCAGGAAGTAAGATTATAAACTTCCCAAAAACTGTCAAACTGGGGACCAATGGGCAAAATGCTTAGTAAAATCGTAAATATAATCCTGTTCACTACATATTAGTGAAATGTGTCGTCTAATCTGTCATATAGGCTTTAAAGTAGATTTTGCATAATGTGTCCCCTTTAATCTAAGTCAGTAGCTGCTACAGTTGTTCTGTTTTATGCAGTATTGTATGTCATCATGTAATTAGCATTTAACAACAAAAGGGCTTTTTTTTTTTTTTTTTTAGCTATTGGACTTCTAGCAGAAAAGAGCCACAAGATGGAGCCACAGTGCCTATAGTTCTTTCCTGGTCCAACACATTTTTGCTACATTGATCATTGCTTTGTGTACATAATAACTTATGGCGTTCTTATTATTAAATGTTTCTGTAATATTAGTGTGGCTTGGATAATTATTGAACAAACTTCCAGCGCTCTCGCTTCATGTCTTGACCGGTAAGACCCACCTGTGCTTCTCAGTGCAACAACAGGTGCTTCCAGCGTGCTCCGTGGTGCCTTTCATCAAAGCATCCCGGAGCAGTTGGAAGCAATTAGAGTAATAAGGGCAGCAGCCAGTCCCTTAGATGATGACAAGTGCCAGGAAAAAAGGAGTACCCCCTCTGGCCACTTTGAAGTTCCCTTTTGCTGTCCTCCGATGTTTAGTTAGAGGTGGGGGAAGGGCAAAGGGGACCTAGCTGCTGCTGCACAGTGAAAGTTGAAGTGAGTGTGTGTGCATGTGCAAGCCAAACATGTCCAAGGACCACACGCATAGATATTCTGTTTGAAAGGAAACAAAACAAAACACATTGGAACATAGTCCAAGAGGAGCAGGGTGTAATTCCGAAGGTAAATAAACAAAAGAGGCGCGCGGTGGAGGTGCTTTCGCTGCTTTCATCACAGCACATGGGGGAAATTGAGACAGCAACGGAGTGGGTAATGTTGTTATTTCTAACCCCAGTATTTCTGATGGTTTTCCAAAAGGGGAGCATTTAACCCAGTATTTTAATATGAGTCAGCATAGGACCTATTTGTGTGGCTGTCTGTGACTCACTGTGCTTACAAATGATGCTTTTATATAGACTAACATAGAAGTAACCACCTGGTATTTTTCTGAAAACTTTTATTTTTACACATATTCAGCTAGGCCTGTCGCCATAATTACCTATAATAACCTATCATTCAATAAATGAAAACTGGAACTATATTTATGGGGGCTCAGTATTTATTGTTTGTATCTTTTCTTTGCACTAAAAGGTCACTTTTTGGTTATAACATTTTAGCTTTAGACATAAATGATTCCTTCTGCTCTTTATATATTACAGCACATGTTTGTTATGATTTGGTTCATTTGGAGTAAGGTTTACTGGGATTTTCCTGTTTCAAAGTTATTGTGTCAGTGGCATGAAGTAATTTCAGTATTATCATATTTTCTGTATATCGGAATTTGTTCTTGTGACAGGCCTACATTATATTCAACTCAAATAAGTGTTGCAGTAATTCATTTGGGCATGTGTGAAACATTTCTCTCAAAGTACTTTTACCAGTGGTCTGAAAATTGGAAGGAAATGTAAACAGGAAAAAATAATCTGTCTGTGTCCAGATCCAGGAATTTTTGAAAGTCTGGAAGTGAAACACCTTTGTTATATTTTGCTGCCAGAACCAGATGAAGTCAATTCCTTAAACTTTATAAATTATATATTTGTCTTGAGATTAATTGCTAATGGCTGAACAAACAAAACAAATACAAAAACTAATACAGTCAGTGCTATATAACAAAACAATTGACATCAAATGTTATAATCATGTTCATGTTGGGAAAAAAATATGCTACCAAAACAAAACTGCCATATTAATTTAGTTGATGTTTACTTGAACTTAAAGTGATTTTCTCCTACCTCTTTGGAGTGGAACAAATCAGTTCTGAAGTCACTATCAAACATGCAAGAGTTTAAAACAAAAACAAGGAGATACAATGGAGGGAATGATGAGTTAAAAGTTTTTCTTGATCAAACATTAAAGGCAGAGAGTGTCGACAGCTAGTTCAGACATTTTGGAGAAGCTCTGCAGTGAGGAAGCTTTCCCAAGAGACAGACATTGATCCGAATCCAGCTGAACGGCTGCTATTGGACAGTTTGCATAATGGATCAGATCTCAGCTACTCATTGCAAGTATTCATGAATCAAAAAACATCTTTTATTGAGTTTTTCTCAGTTGGCCGAAAAGATTCAATTGTTTATTAAATCCTACCAAGGTTGGTCAAAGTGTATGTGAGACGACTGTTCGTTTTAAGGTTGTGTAGGAGAGATTTTGGCATCAGAAGTCCCAGTTTGTTAGATTATATCGCTCACTACTTAATGCTCTGGCCCAGCTCACACTGTGGTCGGATGAATCTCTGCTCACACCTCTCCAACTTTCTGTCATGTCAGAGCTCTTTCTTCTTTGGTCCAACTCTGGTCTCACCTCTGACAAGTATAATCTCCAAATACTTGTTACCAAGATGACATCGACGACTGCTAAGTACAAGGAGACAAATTGTAGAACTTACAAAAAATTTCTGAAAGTTTGGACACTTCATGATGCTGGTCATTGTCGCATAGTGACCAGTGACAAGTGCTACATCTGCTATTTGAGTCCAAGAATTGAAAACAAATAGCAAAATCATAATCTTGTCTCCAGTTATGCTTTTGAACATAAAGAAAATTGATAGGAGTTTCAATTTTGGCTGTTTGGCCATTAGGATGCTGCTGTCTTAATGGGCCTATGGTCCAAGGCTAAGCCTCATTGAGGAGCCACGGGGCCCACGCCTGCAATGATTAGAACATACCTGGCAGTTGAGCCACTTGGGAGCTTTGCTAGGATCTCTCTTAACTGGTTGTGGCGCTTGGCAGTTAGTCTGAGGCTGGAGATGGGCTGCTGCTGTGTTCTGTGTATTGACTGGAGCTCTTGTCGCCACAGGAGGGGGAAAGGATTCTTCCGGAGCCACTGAGGTGGATGATAAGGTCAGAGACCTTGGCATGCCGCTGAAGAGGCACAAAGGGTGTGAGGGAGATGCACTATTAACCCTGAAGTTGGGTTATCTGGGGAGTCCTCCAGCACAACTACCAGTTCCCTGTTCCTGTCTGTGTGGTGGCCTATGGGTGTAGGAAAAAAAACAGTAGATTAATCCTATTACATAACTTTCAAAGTCAGCAATTCAATTAGATTGGTGAGGGAGCATGTAAAAACACCAATTCAGCCAATGCGCTGTCAAAATCAAAGAATGTGATGGTCGGGGGTACGAATCATTTACCAATTTGGCTAACAAGTCTAGGTCAGCAGAGCGTTTCTATTTTTGGGTCCCATTATAATTGTGGTATAAAAATACTGCAGAGTGACCCTCAGTGGAACTGAGCTTTCAGGTCACAGACTCGGGCAGATGAAAGGGCTCGTGTTTGTTGATATTTAAAAGTAATGACCAAAATCTCTTTAGTGTGGAGCAGGTGGTACTGCGTTCTGCTTGAGAGGCCTTCAGTGGACAGATAAAGCGCTCAGTGGCAGGTGAATATTTATTACACTAGTACTACTAAATAAAGAATTGTTTTCATGCTGATAATAATCAGCCAATTAAAACAGATTTATTTGTCACACACCCCAAGTTAACTCCCTAATGGTAGTTTGTGGCTTCTGCAAATTTGACAGTTCAAAGCAATGGTTCTCAAGCAGTGGTGAGAAAAGTACATCACCTTCAACTAGAGATGGATTTTGTTAAGCTTTTGTTCTTAGTTCATCAACAGAGATATAGATGAAATATGTAAAGGTGGTACTGTAAAACATTTTTTATGGTTAGTTCTAACTTTATTCAATAATTTGACCACTTGGAAACAGATATTCATCCAGTTTCAGCAGTGGCAGGTGTTTCATGCATTAGAGGTGCCACACAAATGTTTACGACACAAAACTGATAACACCAAGACTTTGAAATACATCTGTCCATAGGGGCACCGGAACTCTAAATTTGCCTGGAGAAGCAATGGGAAAGCCTACATGGAGTCCTCCATGTCCGATTGCAGAAGAGGTCAGGATGTAGGGTCAAAGGTCACTGTCCTTGTTGTTAACAGTTTCCTGTCTGTCCTGTTTCGCAAACCAGAGCACTGATGCATTTCATCGCTGGATCAAAGCAGGGAGGCTGCCTCGTTCTCTGGTGCAGTGAAGTGTCACATTTGGCCCTCAAATCAGAACTGAAACTTGATGCCCCTCTTTGATTTGGATTAAACCTAACTATAACAGCTTCTATAGGCTTAGCAGTGCCTATTTATGGATATCTATTTTAAATATGTTTGTAATATACTGACAAAAAATAAATTGCAGGGATGGCTTGGAACGCAAAAAATTATGCTTGCATATTAACAGAAAAAAATAAATTCTGCCAGTGCCTCCATTTCAGCTCAGGTATAAAATGAGGAACAAAATGTTTTTTTCTTTATCATACTTTCAATCAATTCTATGGGCCAAGACAACATAAAGCCTGCTCCAAAATCAACAGGAGCGCATCCAACCACAATGAGCGGTAATGTCAAAACGCCTCTGCTGAAACAACAACAGTAAATCTATGAGTCCATCAAAGGAACCGTCCAGAGTTTTTACTTTCTGTGCAAAAAACAAAGATCTAGCGTGAACAGCACTCCATCGCTCAGCCTCACGTCTCACAGCAGATACACAGCGATAGAACAGCCAAAGGAACAAGAAAGACTTCTCTGGTTTTGACACACATTATGCAAAAGCTTTTATGTTGACTACAGGGTAAAAATTTGTTTTCCAGACACTATGCACTCTTTTGTAAAGGACAGTGTGGTATTGGAGCTGACCATGTGCATTTAAATCTGTGCCTTACAAATAATTGTCTCCTAAATTGTTTATTGCACCCCCCCATCTTGTGCTGGAAAAATGCATTCAATTAAACTGAATAAATAAACAAAATTAATTAAAGAAATGTATTCAGTATTTGTAATAGTACTGTCAAACTGACTGAATACAGTATAGGCAACATATGTATTCTAATATGTATGTTAAAATATCACTACTCCATTGATCTTTTGAAGTTAGTCTTATTATTATCATTTCTTTTTTTTTTTTTAAATTAAACTAGCCACCCAAAAAAATTTTCATCTGGAAACTGCACCATGTCAAGAGTCAGTGAGCTTCTGGTCAATATCCTGTGCCCTCATGAAGTCTGGACAGGGCTGTGATGTGTCTCATTGCCCACAGTGAAAAGGCTCGGTGTCCGTAACCCTCCGCCACGGCTGTGTGGAGCTAGCACCACACCACAGGAACCAGGGGCCCTCAGCTGTGGAGACGAGATGTGTTTGCAGACAATTGTTAGCTTAGTTTGAAATAATTGGTCAGATTTCAGTAAAGCCGTAAAGGAAGTCTTATTTATTAAATTTCTGAACCGGGTTAAAACTATGGTGTTTGAGGACGTACAAAAACATTACAGAAGATTTTGTCTGCATTTATATTTAGTAAACTTTTGCTTTTCAAGCAAATTCCTAGTTTGTAAATTGTGTTAACTGAAAATGGCATGAAAGCATTTTCTGCCGATTTAATTTATATAAATAAAAACACAGTAGTAATCTGCTGTTTTGACTTACAGTCCTTAGAAATAAAATGTTATAACACAAAATAATCACACATCCATGATCTATCCAAATGATCATTGCAGCTCTACGTTTAAAAATAAAACTGTCCAATGTTTATGAGTGACTCTACTTTTATAGTTAATTTGACCCTCTTATACAAATGTTATTAAAAGGGAGGTCTGTTGCTCGGAAACAACGCAAAACATTGTAAAATACAGAGTCATCAACAGTCTGTGCTATGCTATTGTATTTCTGATGTGATGACGGGAAGCTGAGCATGTTCACTTGCAGCTGAACAAACTACTTAAGTCTATCTCAAGCCACAGAGTTTTTTCTAATGGATAAAAAACCTCAAAATGTGGTAATGAAACAAAGCCACAGTTTGATTGTGAGATGTTCTATGTTGTCAATGTCACCTCTTCTTACTACTCTAGTCTGACGGAGAATTCTCAAGGTCCGTCCTTGTTTGATTCAAATATAAATTGTCCTTTGAACAAAAGATAAAGACGAATGCTTCATGAACCTCAGGTAGAAATGAAAAGTAGAAACAAAAGAGGTGCTCTTTGGTGAAGGGGTTGTCATTATACAAAAAATACAAAAATCAGAGCATTCATTCATTCTCTACCGCTTGTTCCCGTTAGGGGTCACGGGTGACTGGAGCCTATCCCAGTGACTTTGGGCCTTAGGCGGGGTACACCCTGGACAGTGGCCAACTCGTCACAGGGCTCTTATAATTTTAAAATACCTTCATTACTGATGGTCTGTCTCATTGCCCTGCCAACCTTCTTCACGGGGACAAACAAATCAAATTTTGCTTTTTGAATCTGATTTGGATGTGGTTTAGTCCTGGCAAATCCCTTGTTTATTACAGTTTTTTGGCCCATATGCTTTATTTGATAAGATAGATTTCACCAAATTGCAAATTGGACAGCACAGCGCCTGTCTTAAGTGTTGCATCCTAGACTACACCTCAGTATTTAAAAACACAAATTATCATCCTCAGATTAGACGAGAGCTTGTTCGATCAGAAAAGCCGTGGTTCTGTTTCCTTCACTGCCCAGTGCGTAGCAGGGCAGATGTTACAGTTGCATCTCTGCACCTCATCGAAGGACATATTGATGGTTAGCAGACTGTTTATACACTTTTCATTCATCTGTGTTATGACTGTTCTCAATTGGATCCATTTGCCAACCAGAGCTCCTCCAGCATGTGCGGCCCATGCTCTCTGCAGCCTCTGCTTGTTTCGTGACTCAACACAAGCAAATAAATAAAAAGTGAAGATGTATGTCCACGGCTAATTCATAGAGGATCAGGCCTGCTGGGTATACGATCTAAACACGCTGATGACTGTATATATGGAGTCAGTTAAACAAGTGACACAGGCTTTCATGTGCTAATTATACTGGAAAACAAACCTGGCAACTTTGATCACTGTGACGTGAGTTTTTTCCTCTTTACAAACAATTAGAAGAATGTCAGAGGGATGTAAAGCAGGTGTAGCTTTTGCTTGAGTCCAGTTCAATGATTTGACTCATAAATAGCAGTTAATCTGACACTTTTAGAAAAATGGGCCAGTTAACACCTGAATAATCTGACCGTCAAGTCAACATCAATCCATACTTATTGTACATAAAGGCTGTCTATGTAATTATTTTTTTCTGCATCAAATCTACTGTTCTTGATTTGGCAATACTGGGTTATTACTCGATCACATATATTTACTTGGTGCTTTTGACTGTCAAAACAATGAAGACAAGTCTGAATGGATGTTTCCATGTTTAACGAAACCCGCTGTTGCTCCACTGTTTGGGACCCCCTTAGATGCTTCCTGAATCATGTCCTGCGGAGCAGAGTGGTCCTGTGGTGATTTGACAGGCCCTCCCCTACTGTGGCTCTTTACAGTGTCGTCAGTAACACTGACTGCATGACTGATCAATGTAGACAAGAGCGCAGCTGCAGTGAGACATAACTTCTTATAAGGAAGAAGATCATTGATACATAGACCAAACTGTGATCACTCAAAAGTGTCACACAGCGTTGTGTTTTAGAGGGCATTCGTCACGATCGGAATAGTTGTTTTGATGATATGCAAAATTACAATATGGAGTATATCTATAATTGCAAAAATCAATTTCTGCACTAAATTGATAATTTGAAAATCCATTTTTAGTCACTCACATTTACAGGCGTCTTTTGATATCAGAAACATGATCTGATAATTGTTATGGGGATAACCTCCTAAAATATGCAACTGATGGTTAATGCTTGTGAAAATGAGAAAAGAAAAGGCTTTCAGGGACATGGACAGTAGCAATACCTGTTAATAACATGGTAAAACATTGTTGCTATTATAGGCTAAAACAAAGCACTTACACAATGGCTGGCACAATGCTAGTCACATTCAAATATTATCATCATCATATCATTCAGCAAAGATAACTGCGTTCCTAACTAGAAGGGTCCACATTCCTCTTGCGACCCTTCACTTCAGGCCTATTCCTGTGACTCTGATTCGTTATTCATCCTCCTAACCCCCACCACAGCCCCCCAAAAAACATTAAGTCCAGCTGATGGGGAGAACTTTACCCAGCAGCACCTAGGCAACAACATGAAAGGCCTCACAAAAAAAAAGCTCTATTTTCTACAGGAGATACATACATACATTGAAAGCTAGGTTTGTTTGCGTAAATATTATGACAGACACTTTATCCAAATGATATGAAAGTGCGTATAAAAGAATTCACTGGGGGAAAAAATGTGTTACTGGTATTGTTTTATCATCACACAATACTATAAAGTGCAGGTCATTTCAATTCCCTGACATTCTCTAACGACAAAAAGCCATTACCACCCGTGTCCTCAAATCCCATTAAGAGGACAGTCAAAGAGCTGCATTACTGTTCATGACCACTTCCTCAGTGGCTGACAGCTGAACTGAAGACTAGATTGATTGTTGTGCAAGACAATGTCATGCTTTTGGACTGAATGCTTCACTTTGATCTCAGTCAATGCCCCCCTCCTGATGCTTGAAGAAGGGCCTGATATGTTAACAACCAGCGTGGTTTATTCTCCTTTCTGTCCTCCACCTACTGCCAGTCACTCAAAGCTCCAAAAGAGTGGAGTGGAGGAGATAAAATCCTTTCATCTCTGCCCCCATCTGGGACTCCTGTAGTGTCGTTCTCAGCAGTGCGGCGTGTCCCATGCCCACAAAGTACCCGCGAGTGACACGACGACTCCAGAGGGCTGGCACCAGGTCGACCAAAAGCCTGTATTCATCACAGTGGAGGAAAACACAACTACATCAGGCTCCAGCTTGTAATTAAAAGTTGTCAGCCTCAAAGAGCACAACATCTCTATCTTAATGCTAGGCTTCCATCTAAGGCATTGGTTTTAATACTCGCTGTGTCCCATCAGATAGTGCTGTGAGGACAGAGGAGGAAGCAAGACATTACACTACAAAGACACACATGTCTCCCATTCAGGATTAGAGGTTCAGAGTCTTCCCTCAGTAGCCTAATTGCCGGATTGGCCAGATCAAAATCACTTCATAGAGATCAAGGCTTCGGTCTTGTCCCTCGTCTCACAACATGCTCTTGCGCAATAGCTTGACAAAAGCAACAACGAGTGGAGGCCAAGGAGGAACTTTGCAGAAGGAGATGGATGCAGTTCATGTCGAGAGAATATGTTGTGTGATTAAGGGCTGCCCACATCAAACATTGTGGCCAAAGAAAACCACCAAGATGCCTCTTCTTCTGGGCCAAAAAGCGCAGACTCTGGGATTCTGTTGTGCAGAAGGAGCCGCCTCTCTGTCTGCAGCAACAAACAGGCAAATCACAGACGTTGAGCATTCTTAAAGTGCATTAGAGAAGGTGAGGAGGGAGAGTCTTTCTGTCAACTGTGTGATGACGTTTGAGGTGGATGGTGAAATGCCCTGTATTTGATTAAATTGGTTAGATACTTATTACTGTGTCTATCTTGGTGATTGAAAACAACAAAAAGGGCCAATATGATGAAGTAAATGGCAGCATGACAATTATCAGAAATTATATTTCACGACTTCTCAATAATTTCCATTTCACACCAAAGTATATAAAAGAGAAAAAGTAAGTAAATCAAAAAGAGGGTTAGTGGGTTACGACTCACTTCATTCAAATAAATATTATCAGAAAACAATTATCTTTGAGCAGAATGCCAGTGTGAGTCCTACATCATGCCCAAAGTAGCTCTAGCATTTGAGTTAATATTGTAATTAATGAATCTAATAAACACAGAGCCATTGTGCAGAGCTTTGTTCCTTGAACATTATTGGGGTTTATAAAATACCAGCTGAAAAACACATTCCCCACAGAAAGTCTATCTGGACAGAAGTGCAGCAATATTGTGGCCACATGCGTAAGCTTGTTTACTCATCCTGGGCTTTTAACTTAAAGTATCTCATAATTTCAACCACAGTGTAACAAACTAAATTATTAGCATGTTACCACATTCCTCACACTTCCTTTGATGGAGGAAGGAGAAAGTGTGCCTTCACAGAAGTTTAAGGCCCATTCAAATGTGACTCAGAGCTGGTCTTCAGCTGTCTTCAATACTCAATTGTCATCTTTAAGCAACAAACTTGTTTAATTTTACCACTTTCCAGAACTACATAAAACAAATGAAAAGTTAGCTAGGTCAGGATTAGGATAATGACGGGGTTCAAAGGAGACGACTGTGAGACTAATAAAATAGGCTGGTGTACACAGAGAGATGGAGGAAAGGTGCAAGGGCTTGGTCTGGAAATGGCAAGCCCTGATTACATTGTTACCCAAATAAACAGAGCTGTTTCCAGGCTCTGGGAGTCCAGCTGTAGGGGCCTGAGGTTAGGCCGCTACACAGCTCCTCACATCTCCATCAGTCAGTGAACGCAGCACAGGGCATCTGCTGGTTTGAGAGGCACGTTGATTACATGCCATTTCCTGCACTTCCACTTTAAAGGCCGTCACAAGGTGAATTATTTTCGGTCTGTCTCAAGAAACTGTTGTGCATCCAGTCAGAGCAGACTCTGAACTCACTTTGTGGGATTTCTAAACTGAGATTATGGCAAAAGGCAGATTAGAGCTGCTGTGTCACCGGCCCTTATGATGCATTCATGTACATATATGCATAGTATCTTATTATCTTTATATACCACAGAATCTTACTGACGTCATTCAAAATCTCCATTATTGTGTACTCATTTCACAGAGGAGCATATAAAAAGTAAACTATATCGTGGAAGACGTCCACATATTCAGTTTAATAATTTATAAACTTGCTACACATCATCATCAGTGTCACGCATAGTTTTTAATACAAATGATATGCAGACCACAGGTAGAGTCAAAATACATTAAAATGAAATTATTTGTTAATATAATTACCTTGAATTTGCATTATTTTATTATTATAAAAGTTGAATCATAGAGGGCATCCGGCTTGTAGATAGATTATGTGTATCTGTGAAATGGAGGCAGATCATTGCAATATAGTTTATGGTTGTTAACTACTGCTTTTTTTCTGACAAACATTGTGATTAAATTTGCGATTTATGTTTTAATCATTCAAACATGTCAAGGAGCATCAACTTCTGAGAGAAGACTGAACTTCTAAACTAATAGAAGTTCAGAATCCCGTGCATTTCACATGTTGTCTTAACTAGGGTTAGCAGGTTTTATACTGAATATGACTGGACATTTTGTTGTTTGCAAAGGACTTAAAAGGACAACAACTATAAAGAAGATAAGGAAGGCTAAACACTGCTGAGGGGCAGCAGAAAATCTCAATTCATTTTGTGTTTATGTATTTTATTAAAACGGTATAGGCCTACTTAGTATGGGTGTCAGCAGGCACGTGGCTTTGTAATCTTAGTTAATTGAAAGCTTAATTTGTCCCACATTGGATATAATCAAAGAGTCCTGTTTGTAACTTCCTAAAGTGCATTTTTTTGCTATTAATTACACAACAACTTCTTGCCTTTAATACAGAAGAAATATGTGTTCACCATAAGGAAAGTTTCTAAAAGTCAATACTTACTTAAAGTAACAGTTTTGAGTATCATTACGTCATTTCAGTTTTAGGAGCAGGGGTCGTCAGTGAACTCAGAGATCTGTCCAGGAGCTGTACGTGGAACCGCAAATAATGTTTTACAGTCCACTAGTTTCAACTGCTATTGCCGTTTTTTCTTAAATTGGTGGTTATTTTTCACTTATTTGTTTACACTTACGTATTTTCATCATAATTATAGTCTTGTTTTTTTAGTCTTTTATAGTCTGTTTATTTAAGATAAGATTTATTTATAATGCTATTTTCTGTTTCAGGACTTGTTCAAGTCACAGAATGCCATATATTGCATAGTAACATTATGCTTTCTAAAATGATATAAATTGTGTTAATTGTGTATATTGATTATTGTTTGTAGACCGCTCATCGTTCAACAAAGCACTTTTGGAACAGCCTGGGATGTCAAACCTTAATGTGACTTTAATGAAATCTGGAATGTGCATGTCAGATACTAATGTTTGTGGAGGTCACATTGGGTAAAGAAGACTGCAGTAAACACATGGCTGGTATCATCTGAGGACAAGTGAAGATGTTTATGTACAGCACATTTGTATAGTGTCAAGTGTACCATAAAATGAATCCACCTCTGATGTTTTCTGCTGAGGACCAGTTCAAATAAGAGTCTGTCCACATCGAATTTCCACCAGACTTTTCAGGAGACAGACAAAAGCATCTCCTTTCATCCTCGCCACAGACAAACATATAAAACATGCATGTTGAAAAGTGGCAATGGTCCTTTTAATTCCGGACAAACCCAATGAGAAGAAGCTAATTACAGAACGGGGGAACCCAGCCCTTTTGGAAATTACACTTACAGTAAGACCTTTGAAGAAAATGCATCCTGCACCCTATTCTTCTTTTGTTCAATGTTTTGCATGCCATTGACTTCTGTGGTTTCCACTGTCTTGGTCTTTGTCAGACATCAAGGGCCTTTGGACACTTAGAGGGGGACAAACATGTTTTTGAGCCTAGTGGTGGTCACCATGCAGTCTACTCTGTAGGTACATTGTGCCCTTTGGGAGAAATCTTCAATCTCTTCCTCGTCTTCCTCTTCTAGTTGGTATTTAGGCCACATACAAATTCTTTAAATTAAAGAAGTCTTGTCTGATAAAATGGCACGTGACATTATAGAGCCTTAATTGAACTACATATAAATGCTCGTTTCAGAATTTAAACAAAATTAATTCTCATTTAGTAAAAATTGTGTGAAAAAGCACAAATAGTACTAAAGCGACCATCTCAACATTCTGTAGGTCTAAAATAGTCAATACAGACAATCAATATAATCAATACAGAGAAACTGCCACCTGTTCCTGATCTGAGACAACGGCATCATCGTAAAATAAAACAACAGCCATCAGAGAGTTTGACAAAAAGTCCATCTTTATAGAAATCAATAGGTTCAGAGGCTGTAATTTCTTTTTTTCATACGGACAAGGTGATATTCAGCTCAATTAAATGTTCTCTAGTAAAAAGCTGCCTGTTCAAAGCTTGTTATAATTTCCACAATTTTTATGTCATATCATAAATAGCCTGATAGCCTGGAATAGCTGCCAAGAGAATGCGCCCACATTCCTGTTCTACTCACTGTTCCATGTTTTTGGAGAAAAGTTCTTCCCTGGTTAAAATAAAAACACAACAACAATTGGGTTGTTAAGAGGACATCCTCAATGGACATCTTCATTCCCAAATAAATAGTTTTGTTATGTTCCAATAAAACCTAAAATGTGGATATGAAAAGTACTTTATAGATGGCAGGAAAAGATAAAACATTTGGTGGAAAACTATAAAATATGTGAAACAAATTCCAAACTTCAAAGCCTGAGACTGTTTGATCTACCCAGGCTTTCTTCTGTATCGCTGCAGCAAAAAAAAAAATGACACTCGTTCATATACAACACTGGCCAGACACCGTCACTGTTTCATCAGTTTTTAAGAGTTAGGTGTTCTGTTTTCAACCTCAAGGAACATTCACACCTCACAGTCTGATAAATCTGTAAGAGGAAGATAAAAGAAACATACTGCCTTCACAAATAAAATAAAATAAAATAGCTATAAAGGGCAGCCATTAATGTGTTGGAAAGCTCCACCACAGGAAAAAAACTGGGGTTTTGGCAGGAGTGACTGATAATTAGAGGGTGCTGTGCGGTCTTGTTATATTATTTCTTTGCCATTCGTATACATCAGTACAACTTGCATTTGATTTGGAGATTACACACACTTATCTATGTTAGCCTATAACTAAAACATTTGCCAAACCAATATACATGCCCGTGTTTGCCTAAACCTTCTCACCAAACACAAAGAAAAGCTTAAAGATACACAACATTTTCTGGTAGATAGTCCACCACCACTTGCCTCCTTGCAGATGTTATTACTTTGCCTGTAATGTATCACCAAATGGCATTAAACCATTCAAGCAACAGGAACACCTTTAATTGAATAAATACAATATGGATATGTTTAATCCCATATTTTGGAAAAGCAATAATATCTCCATGAAGACAAGCAGGTGGCATACCCTCCACTATAAAAGTTACATGGTGCACCTTTAAAATATCATCACAGATATTGTCATATAATAATATTATGTTATCTCACCATTCTTCTAATTCAGCTAATACCGAATTTGTAAGAGTAAAGTGCAAAAGAGTACAAAGTTGTCCTGTCCCAATATATTGTATGTGGCTGGATATGGACTTCAAACATCTTTTAATTTTTATCATGTTATCTCTATGCCTATCATGGCAACAAATGTCATTTAATATATACAATAAACAATAATTTGGAAACTTATAACCCCACAAAATAACCCTAAAGCAGGATTATCCCCAAAACATATTCTAACTGCACAATACAAATAATTAAATATTGATCTGCAGTAAATAAATAGCTAAATTAAACACTTAAATTGTTAGTTTGTATCTGTAATGAGTTATATAATTGATTTATTCAACCTTTTACAGCTCAAACCTTATTGTTGAAAAAGTACCCACAATAAATATTGTTCTCACTCCTTTATTGTACTATAATTCCATATAATATTCATCATGTACTATAATTCCATATAGTATTCATCATGTACTATAATTCCATATAGTATTTATCATGACAGGTCTAGTTATCTCTATTATGATTCTTGTTTTCTGAAGACTGGCAGCCTGTAAGAAGTCATAAGTGAATATGTGTAGAGTATATATGCCATAGTGCGTGCATAGTCCGCCTAAGAGACAAAGCCACTCGTGCCCATGGCGTCTGCTGCTGCTCGTGACTGCGCCTGTTTAGCTCTACTAACAGAACACCGTTCCACTGAACACGCAAGCCACAGATGTCCCACATGAACAGACAGCTCCGCACCACAACCAACCAGAGGCAGTAATAACTCCCCCCCAAACCCACACCGCCATCCACACAGGCAAAGCAAACAAACACGCACAAAAGAGACGCTCCGAGTCCTCATCACTAAATGACCGTGTCGCAGTCTCTTTGATGGGGCTCCACTGGGCTCTGGACATGCACATCATAAGGGTTTTGTTTGCCTGTGCTTCAAAGTTACTCAAAGCGACTGATGTTGGAGCTGGGTATGTGATGTCCGTGATAAAGTGGCACATTTTTACTAATTGCAACCACAGAGTGTAGTGGAATTACAATACACAGATTTGATTATGGTAATAGAACTAAATGCTAAAATCTCCTCTCCCTTAACAGTTTTCCAAAGTGAACATAATACTTGGGTGGTCTTAGTTCAGTGGAGTCATCTAATGTGTAGATGACCAGAGTGTGTATATTTTAATAAAAATCATCTATGTACACAGCTCTGTTTCGTATATTACATATTACTCAACTATGATCCTATGCACAATACACAAAGCTTTTTGTTTTTCTTTGGATACAAAATTACAAATGATCTAGAGAATATTTAGTAGAGCAGACAGATTAAAATGCCCCACCAAACATTGCACAGTTCTTGAAAGAGTTAAGGGACGTAACTCAGACATTATTTTAAAGCAATTCATATTGAGGACTCATCAGGGGGATTTTAGTGGTAGTTTCTGGATTTGGACATTTGACTGGTTTGACTGGACGTGGTGGACAGTGTGTTATGTGTATGTTATCTTATGTTAAATGTTATGTCTATGTTACAAATTGGTGAGAATGCCTTGACCGCACAGAGCAAAAAAACTTAAATTAAAATACATTTTATTTGATTTAAAGTGCAATAGATAGAAAGAAATGAAAACTTTAAGAATATGTGAAAAGTTTGCATTCACTTGACCTCTTTAGTTCTTGGAATTGGTTGTCAAAATCAGGGCTTTTTGTGGGGTTTCTTTACATTCACAGTTACTTACGATTATTTTCTGAGGTCGCCTGGGGCTGGCATGCAACAGGAGCCTGGACTTCAAAGCCTGCAAAGAAAATACATAAATACAAAACCATTAGGAAGCTTGTTTTCTTTAGTTAACATTTCAAACACTGTGGACTGTATCATGTTTTCAGTCCTTTTCTGCAACTCGGCTATTGATGTTGTTTTTTGATGATCAGTATGGCCACAGCTCCCTATAGAAATACATAAAAAGGTCAAGCTTCTCTGGCGACTGCTGACTTGGACGCTATAGGATACAATTTGCACTTGGCCTTCTGAAGAGTGGAGCCATAAGAATAGGTTTCAAAGTAGACTTGAATATATACAAAAAAGATGGTAAGAGTAACATGAAGGACAAAAAGCAAGGACAAAAACACAGCACACCGAGGCATGGCATTCCCAAAGAAGTCACTTTTATTAGAGACATAGAAGTTTATTGGGCCACTTGACATAGTGAACTCTTGATTCAAGGGTGATCCTCTGTGTAAACACAAATTTACTACTACATTAAAATCAACAGCTCAAAGAGTGTCATGTTTTGGAGATATTTACTACAATGAACACAGCTGGATGCCACATAAGACAATACCAGGCTGTCTGCCCACAACTATTTATATTTTCTAAAATTTATTGGAATGGATTCAACAATTGCATGTCCCTTTGAAAGCCTTTTAGTCCTGATCCTAAAATTACACACAAACAATAAAAGTGGAAGGTGCCCTAAATAAATACTTGGGAACACCACTTACTTTTTCCAGTTTATATTTAAATGGAAATAAAAAGACACACAAATCACCAAACAGAAGAAGGAAAAAAAACGTATTCAGTAAAATTGAGGGTATTCAGTTTTAACATGTTTTAATCTTAGTAAAGTTGAGGAACAATCACTGAGATTTAGTTATTTCTACATACATTGTTTTAAAATATACAAAACAGAACAGGAAAACACAAAAAACAGAACACAATCAGAGTGAGAACAAGAAAATTTTTTTTTTATGTCGGTCCAGTCCGTAATCTGTTGGTTCAGTTTTTGTCATCCATTTTTTAAGTATGTTCCAAAGGTATCCATTTATTGTGTTCACTGCAGGAGTTTTGAGGCCCAGATATATTATATATTATACATTTTTGGAAAAGATTGGATTTTTGGTCTGTGCTAGCCCTGCGACGAGTTGGTCACTGTCTAGGGTGTACCCCACCTAAGGCCCAAAGTCACTGGGATAGGCTACAGTCACCCGCGACCCCGGGAATGGGAATAAGTGGTAGAAAATGAATGAATGATTTTTTTCTAGCCTGAAGGCTGTATTTTACAAGACTGTTATAGTGTGAAATGGGGAGAGAGGAGGTATAGACAGTCAGCAAATGGACAAATGGAAAAGCGCTGGAATCAAACCCATGACACCAAAAGCACCTGCAAGCACCCTGGTACATAGATCCGAAGTCCAGTGGGATGGCGATGTTCAAAACAATCTGCAGTGCTTTGTTAACCTCAGTCCAATATTTATGGATAATATAACAGTTCAAGAACACACAGTAACGGAGGGCCGCTTTGCAACCACAGTTTCTCCAGCAACTAGTATTTATTGCAAGTCCATTTTCAGTGTAGTTGAGAAGATGTTCTTATACTGTCTACATTTTCTATCTTCATCTTAACAGCAGTACACGCAATGAAGCCAAACAATCTGTCAATAGAGCAACATGATACATACATGACACACACAAGTGAAATTTGTCTTAAGTGCTTTAAGAACTGACTTAAAGACATGCACAATAACATAAACATATAATTTACCCAATAACAGTTTACTGTGTAGTTTCAGGTTGTTTGAGGTTAAAAAAATAACTTCGATCAGTCACAGGAACACTGTTGTTTTTGTCTCTGTATGTCACCACCTGCTCTTTACCCATCTCCGTGACTCTCAGCTTAGCTCAGTTCATCAAATTTCAACACTAAGTAAAAAAGATTCAATCGCAG
Organism: Rhinogobius similis; assembly: GCA_019453435.1. NCBI lineage: Eukaryota > Metazoa > Chordata > Actinopteri > Gobiiformes > Gobiidae > Rhinogobius > Rhinogobius similis. The sequence continues at coordinate 22,339,519 of CM033631.1, forward strand.
AAATGAACCAGAGGAGTGGTGACACCAGTGCAGAGGAAAAACAGACCACTTCTCACTTCAAAGAGTTGGACAGACGCTTTTAAAGATCACACCAGCAATAAACTACTACAGAGGTCCATCGCTTTTCCGTAACATGAAAGGCATTTCCAGAGTTACGTCTCCTCAAGTAGTCCCCTCTGCCCCGACACTAACCTTAAACAAAGTAGCGATCAGTGGCGGGCCGCTGGTGCTGAGACTGTTTACATGAGAGGTGTTACCATGGTAGCCCTCAAATTATTTATGGTTCAACGCCATAAGACAAGTAGTCACTTCAATGACTCATCCATTACGAGACATTATTCTCTTAGGATTTCCATCGGATCAAAGAACACGTCAATGTAATTATTATTCTTAAGCTGAAAAGAGGGGCAGACAGTACAAATCAAAAAGGATGAATTCATGATGTTCTAGAGTTTGATGTTATAATTTCAAATGGAGGACAGTGTCTACTTTATATAACTCTTTGGCCGATTAAGTGCTTTGAAAGTAATATCCAAATGTTGAATCTCCTTTTTGTGGTCCACAATTTTGCCATACTAATCTTGAGGTTTAAACATACAGACACCAGTGTGTTTGAATAATACTACAGTGGGAAAAAAAAAATCACCTTAGTTAATTTTAATTTCAATTTAAGACAGTTAACTTTCTAACAGTTTAGTTTTATCTTCATTTGCCCAAGTAATTACAAATATATGAACCGCTAACCAGGTAGAAACACTTTTTTCATACAAGTGGGACTTACATAAAGTGAAGAGGTGACAGGTGATTCAGCATTGTAATCTTGGACAGTAGCAGCTCCCCCTTGAGGTGACTGTCTGAAACAACAACGTGTCAAATTAATTAATAAATCAAGTTTGACCATGTCTGGATAAGGTTGTTCCAGACATGGTTTTGTTTGTACATATTATCCACACTGAGGCAAATGTATATATTAAATACTAGTCAAAAATATTACATGGTTAAAAAAAAAGGGGGAAAAAAGGCAAATAGCATTTTAGATCGTAATAGGATAGGTAGATGTGACAACACAGAATTACTATTCGGTTAGGGCTAATAGTAAATAATAGCACAATACTACAACTGTGCAGTCTGTGCGAAAAAGATCAAACAGGTTAGGTCAAAACTACCATCTAGAATGTCTAAACAAATATGTAAGAATGTGTGAAAGGGGTCTGCAAAGAGAGTTTTGTTTCGGAACATTTGTATTTGTGACTGCTCACATGTGACACTATGCTATTTGCTCTTTAGCCTGACAAACTTGCTGTGTTGTTTGGGTCTAAAAAGAGCACTGACACATACAGTTGGAGCCATCGCAGTCATCTAAGCAGTCGTCATTCATTTGATGTTCATTTTTACCCCAACACATTCCTCAGCTTCCTTTGATTCAGACTCTTCACGTTGTGCTGAAAAAGAAATGAGAGGTAATGATGACAAAAGAACAGTGCTAATTACAAGGCTTTGTGTTTACTATTCTGAGCTGGAAATGGACATCTAGTCCAGCACACCACTCTTTAGACATGTTCTTTTCTTTGGAGAAAATACCACAGCCTACTGCAAGTACAGAGTGAAATAAGAAGGGCCATAATTTGAGCTGGGGATAAAAAGAGAGTCAGTGGCATTCACAAACTCATCTACTCATCTTCATTTGTCGCTCTCTTCTGTGTGTGGCTCTGGGGAACATGTCAACACGCTTTGTAAAATTAGACTAGCCGCTACAAGAATTGGAGGAACTCATTCTCAAAAACAGGTCAAACATGTTTAAAAAATTTGAATGTTGAATTGCTCGCTATTGTTAAAAGGTATGTATAATTTGCATTTCAAATTTATAGATAGTGAAGTTGATTTATTCTTGCTTACAACAAACAACAACAAACAAACAACAAAGGATGGTCAAATTGTTTTCATTTGGTGTTTTGAATCTGAATGGTCACCACCTAAATGCTAAATGTCTTGATAACACCAACAGCCGGTTTTCTTTTGATGATTTCTCAAATAACTCATTATCAGTAGCAGCAGTCACAGGTATAAGGTATCAAATCCAGCATATAACAACACATATCTTAGTATAAATCTCTCAAGACTTTGATGAGGAGGTCCAGGCCGCTGCCATCTGATCTCTTGTGTATGTATGTGTGTGTATGTTTGTATGTATGTATGTATGTGTATGTGTGTGTATGTTTGTATGTGGTGTAGAGGGGGAGCTGCTGTACCTCTCTAAAGGCTCCAGTCCTTTCTCTTAAGTGAATCAAAGGCTCACTTTTACAGTTATCTCTGCTTGGCTGCACCACGGAAGTAATCACCAGGGGTCAAGGGCCAGCGCTTAGCTCAAGATCGAAACATGACTGACGGACATGGACTTCAAAGGGAACGGGTGCTTTTGACAAACTGTTGTTTTAGCCAAAGGACTCTGAATGTCATAATCAGGTCAGAGGAGAGGGGACAGTGAGGGCAGTGTTTGTATCTTTGAATAATTAGAACTAAAATGATCAAAGATAAGACTTGCACTGTCTAACCCCTTTATTTCAAAAGCAGCAACAACAAAATAGCATCTTTTTTTTCTGCCCTTGTTTTCTTTGGTTTGGTGAAACCCAAAACCATGTCAAACCAAATGGAAGATATTTGAGGTCTTCCTTTATTAACCAAAGAGAAGCTTTGATGTCTAACATCTTTATTTGTTTTAGAACAAGAAAAGAAGCATTATGGCATGCAAGCGATCTTTTTAGACAATGGACCCCCAAAAAACTAATGAACAAGACACAAGAACAAGGCAAACCGAAGCTGGGCTATTCTTCTTAATCAGTTTGCTGTCATTATGGTGCCCTTCAAGAGCCTAAATATTAAAGAAAAGAAATGTTCAAATGACATTGTTTTGCTCCTCTAGTTGTGCCATCTTGTCTTGTCTTTTTTTGTACAGTAGGCTATACAGATCAAACTGCTTTACCACTGCACCACTGCAGCCTCTCAATGTCTATTCTCTTTACTACAACATGCACAGAACAAGAACAAGAGCCACAGAGAGCCACAGAGAAGATGAAATGCATGGCCACTTCTGGAAAATCGTAGTGAGCAGAGAGGTGTGAAACAGGTGGGGCAAAGGAGAAGGACATCCTGTCATGAGTGAAGGCCACGGGTGGAGCAGCATCACAGTGAGCCCGGGAAAAGTCAGCATTTCAGGGTGGTCAGCTGAAAGGGTCCATGAGGTCAAAGAAACACTGTGTGAACTTTTCCACAGTGGGAGTATCAAGGTCTACCAAACTGCGTCTGGCCCATTTTGTTGTGAGGTCATTGCAACAAATCATAGATATCCCTTTTGAATATGAACTGGATGCAAGCTGCGTTCCGAAAGTGTTTAAATCTGATTTTGTGCGTCACCTTCATAGTTTAAAGTTTTGTACTGAAAATGAAATTATGTGGCACTGTGTCCTTTTATAGAGTAAACAGAATGAGGGATGGCTACCGTCTTGCCAAATTCATCCATTTTTGCACATGCCCTTTGAAGTTCTCAGATTTCTAAACTTCCAAGTTGAATCGGTAAGAAAGTTATTATCAAGAAAAGTTGCTGGATTATCCCAAAGTGAACTTGATGTTCTGTCAAAAAGTCAGAGCAATGTACTTTATCTCCCTTGTTGCCAAAGCATATGAAATTTCTGCATACCAGACAGACTCATCAATTGTCACTCAAGAATAAAAAGGTGTACACTGAACTGTGATCCAGAGATACACTTAAGATACAATAAATCACACATTGATTTCTGTCTTCATTTGTGGAAGTTTGACGTTGGCACAGGGACTACAAAGTGTCTCAACTGGTCAGTTAGAAAAGACGTACATTTTACACGTTCCTAACAATTTTATGCTATCTGTTCTTTAACTGATTAATATGAAACGTTTTGCCTAAGGGTTATGTTGTTGATGCTTCTTGGCCAGGACTACATTGTGAAAGAGATCTCCGAATCTCTGTCAGATACAGTATATGGTAGGGCTGAAAAAGTAAGTGGAAATGTTGTAACTTGTCGACAATTAAAATAATAAATAATAATCATTTATATTGTTTTTTTGGACAATACAGGCTCTAAAATACGACGGAGTATAAGGGCCATTTGGGGGAAAAAAATAAAAATGCGGACATTACGAGAATAAACTCGTAAAATTTCGACATTAAACTCGTAATTGTATGACTTTTTCTGGATTCGACTTTATTCTCATACATTTACGAGAATAAAGTCGTAATATTACGAGAAAAGTCGTAATATTACGAGAATAAAGTCGTAATATTACGAGATTAAAATTGTAATATTACGAGAATAAAGTCGTAATATTACGAGATTAAAAATTGTAATATTACGAGAATAAAGTCGTAATATTACGAGATAAAAAGTCGTAATATTACGAGATTAAAAATTGTAATATTACGAGATTAAAAGTCGTAATATTACGAGAATACAGTCGAAAATGTGTATGAAGCCAGTACCTGTGTTATGGAGATATGGAGCATTTTGTGCGGTTATACTTTGAACTAGGGTTTACACACGAAGAAATACTGTGTCTTTAGCACAGCATCACCACATTATCATTAGTTTAAGGACTTTGAAGCGACAATGCAGACGTTTGGGTTTGTTTCCTGTCGGAAGAACCAAACAGATTTGGAAGAAATAGCTTCTTTTCGTAATATTACGATTAAGTCGTAATATTACGACTTTTAATCTGTAATATTACGACTTTATTCTCGTAATATTACGACTTTTAATCTCGTAATATTAAGAGATTAAAGTCGTAATATTACGACTTTATTCTCGTAATATTACGACTTTTAATCTCTTAAATGTATGAGAATAAAGTCGAAGCCAGAAAAAGTCATACAATTACGAGTTTAATGTCGAAATGTTACGAGTTTATTCTCGTAATGTCCGCATTTTTTTTTTTCAGTTGGCCCTTATACTCCGTCGTACTAAAACCCATGCCACAGGACCTTTTTTTTTTTAGAAAGACAGCGACATTATTAAATTAAAATGTCAAAGAAGAATAAAGTATTTTTTACTGTCATCCATAATATGCTATATTCATAAAAATTCTCCATCCAGAAGCATTCAGTCACCATATTTAAACCTTTTTTGGTTTAAAATAGAAAATCACAATTGTGCAATAGATAATCATTTGGCAGGTTGAATAATAAAAAAAATATAGCTGAACAGTCGACTACTATAACAGTCATTAGTTGCAGTCCTAGTATATGGTCATTAAAAGGGGCCATTGGTAAAAATAAAGTAAAAAATGCTAGACTACTCCAACATACAAGAAGGCTGTGGTGTGTCGCGTTCAGTAGGATTCACACACTCAGCAGCCCTCATCCGCACAAAAGGGCAGAACAACAATATTACGGCGTCCGCTGAGTGCCTACCCCTCAGTAAAAACATTTCTTGTGGGAGTCCGCCTCACCAAGCTCTCTTCTCATATAAAAACACAAAGCAGAGTGTAGTCGGACAGCTGCTGCTCGGACGTCCCGCGAAGAACAGAGGGTGAGCTTTGAAGATCTTGACCTTCTGGAACAATAAAACGCCATCATCAAACACTCTCCTGAGACAGACTCCTGACCCACACGTCCAAGTGTCTGCTCCAGATTGCTTGTATTTAACTGTGGGGAAGAATGTTTTTTTGGGTGATGTTTGGGACGCCGTCAAAACAGTAAATAACTCAGTCCATAAATGACATAAATGTGACAGTTCCCAAAGTTCATGCCAGGTTGTTCATACTTTCTTTGGTTAACTATATTACAAAAAATAATTCATTACAGTTGGGCCAGAAAGATGTGAATAATATATTTGTTATGTATTTATTTTTTATTATTTAAACATTCTTTAAATATTTTTTACAAAACAAAAATGACGTACAAAATAAAAACTGTGAGAACTCAAACAGTTGCTAAGTGTAGGCAAGGTTTTCTCCTCAGTACCAGAACAAGTCGTGCACATGTCACCAGTCTAGAACTTATCATTACGATAACAGGGTTTGCTCAGATTTGCAGGCATCGTTACACCTTGCCTAGAAAAAAGTGGCACATTTTCAGAAATGTTCATTAATGTGCATGCCCTCTGTTCAAACTAATAAATAAAGAAATAAAACAAGTCCTTTATCTCCCAGAAAAGGTAAGTCACATGGTAACCAGCCCTGATTGTCCAACACCTTCTCCTCATATTGGAAAAACCAAAGGGCCTCTGGCAGCTTTACAATTTTGACACAGATCATTTCTACTAATAGTCATTTAATAGAGTCTAGACAGGGTATAATAATACCTATTTATATTGAATAAATTTACCCCGGACTTGTTCAAAATACCCCCTGTTGTTTGCGGTGAATAACCAACGTTAACCTCTATCAGAAGCTAACCTGTTATTTTGCATGCATATTTTAAGATGATATTGTTTTGTCACAACCGTCCAGACAACACTGATCCAGTAGGCGAACGTAAAAAAGGTTTGAACAACATTTATGTATGAATACAATCTAAGTTTACATTTATTTATATTAGTGAAAATATAGAGAAACTTAAATCTATATCTTGTTTTGTGCTACAAATCTGTCAGATGTATTTTCAAATCAGACTCTGCTTGGTATCAGTCAAAAGAGCATATTTCACCATTGCTGGATCACAACCAGACTGGGGGTGTTTTGTTTACCTGCACACGCTGCAGGACTAAAACAACAGTGTAGGTGCCATGCCAAACTAGGGGTTGTTTTGGGACCTGCCAGCTGACACGCTTTGCTCATCACCCGGAGCTCTGGAGGCCTCCTGTCTCTGACCACATGTTAATCTTTACAGGCCGCTCAAGGAAGTGGTGTTGACAGCCGCGATTTGAGGTCACACTGGGGTCAGAGGTCAAGCACTTCCTGCTGACATGAAAGCACATCGCAGCACACCTTGCTCTCCGTATCTGTCATCCATTCCCCTGACCATCTGTACCTTCATAATCTGGGGCTCATAGGGTCTAAACAAAAGCCATGTGTTAATTACCTTTGAAGGTGTATTGACTTGTGCGGGACCCAACCGATGTTCATCTGGTTTTCAAAGGGAACAGGTCATGCTTCACAGTTGTATTACAGTTGTTCACTATTACTTGTACCTGCCTGGTGTGAGTGTTTTTACAAGGATAAACATGCCTTTTTCTTATGGTTTCTTAACACACACCGAACTCTTTTAACTCCACTCTCACTTCAATAAGTTAATTAGAGAGAAAGTTGTTGCACACTAGAATTAAGGGCGGCACCTGTCATCCAGATGTGAGGGCATTCACGCAGAAGGAATTTCTTCTATTGCTTTTATGCACTCCTAATTATTCTCCACACCATTACTACTAAGCAATTACAACATTATTTACTACGACTTTTGCCTCATTTCAAAAACAGCTCATTGACTAACCAAAAGCATGTTAGGCAGATACCAAGGACATTAGCGATCAAAGCCAGAGAAGTAATCTGCTCCTTAGTCATCAACAAACATAAAATGTGGTGTCCGTCTGATAGCTCGTGTACTTGTGAGTAAAACCTGACTAACAGTTTTGTCTTCCCATAAATGACCACTATCTTCCGGCCACAGGAGAAAGGAAAGAGGGTGAGGTTCACTGTATTCCCAAATGGATATATTACCTTGTTTTGAATAAATGTTTCCACAAGCAAACCACAAAATGACCTCAAAAACAAAGATCTCCGTTTTTTTAGACAATCAGATTTAAAGATATTCGAACAGTGTCTTGATTTGTTCATCTTCAGTCCCACCATATACAGCATCGATGGTCTTTTGTGTGCATTAGATGCTTTAGGGTCTATCTTACCTCAGTCTCCAATGATATGCAGTTGGTCTGGACATCCACTCCAAGAATATAAACAAACACAGGCAGCGATCCTTTGAAAGTCCTCATCGTCAGTTTCCAGTCAGGGGATGGTCAGGAGCCGCAGACACCTCCTGATCCCAGCCTAGACTGTGTGATGTGGACAGCAGTCTATGTTTTCATCTGACCAACAGGTGAGGACAGGACGCCATCCTGTGAAGTTCGAAGATAAAAAGACCAAGATCAAAAATAACATTCTTTTTTCTTTTTTTCTCTTTTAACAGTCATTTGTAGTCAATCCAAACAAATTTTGGCCAACAAGGGGTAGACCTACCTTGGGCAATATCCAGTTGTGATAGATCTTTTTCTACCCTAACCACACCACACCGCACCAAGCTGACACAGCCAGGAGCCAAAAGCCTATGGAAAAGGGGCTTTAGTTGCCGACACTGTCAATCCTTCCCTTGTATGTTTACTGACTAACAGCAATTCAGAGAGAGCTACTCATACTTATCTTTGGATGATATGAATAAAATGGAGACAAACCGTGTGTCTTGATGTAACCTGTATAAATGTGTGCTTCTGTTGTTTTTCTGTTGCTGATGATGGAACTGACACATGAGAGATGTGAGCATTAACTGCTGTACTGAAAACAAATTCCACCAACTCTGTTGTGTGATCTTTAATAAATGATTCTGATTCTGAAAAATGATTCTGTCAACAAACCATAGAATCAAAGTCAAGATCTCCTTGTTGCCAATTGTGCCCTTTTTCAAAAAATGTATATCACAATACAAGCAATTATTGTTCACAATTAGTTTTTGAACATTATGTATCTTAAAAACAGTCTATTGATTGGATCAAATGAAGAGGACTAATTTCTCTACGGGCACAGTGTACCTTAACCTTAACCTAAAGCAATGTATGCAATCTAAAAAGACACTTTTTAAAGTACATGTTTATGCTGAGAGGGGCAGCAAATAGATGATTACTGAGAAATGGGCCCTAATCCACTATATTTAAGTGGTATCCAGCATAAAAGGCAACATGAATATTCTCAGTCCTTTGAAGTGACATTTAGTGTATGCAGATTCGAAAATAAATGGTACACCACCGTTTTTAACTATGGGTGTAAATGTGGACATGATGATTTCAGATTCCTGGGTGAAAATTCCCAGGCCTGGAAGAAGCCATGGAAAATAATTAAGTAGCAAGTGATGTCATTATGATGAAAGGCGGCCTGTCAGACAGTTGGCGACGATGGGTGTCTCTTTGCCACAGCCCACTATAGACCAAAATAAGACATCAAAGCAGGTACTAGGGGCCAGACCAACCGACTGGCACTCACGATTGTCTTCTTCGATTACAGGAGCCCCTTTTTCCCATTCAGAAGAAAAGTGAAGATGGCTTATTGGTGCTAAGAGTGCGTCATTATTAATCAAGTAAACTTCATGAGATGGCAGAGGTTTTCATAGTAATAGGGTGGGGGCTTAACATTACGCTGATTTTCCAGATTAAATTTAGAACGATATATCCTTTAACAAGACCTAATCCGTCACATTTTCTATTGTACCAAATACTGTAAAAAAAAAAAGGTCTATGTTTTACAGCAGGGTGCGGATTTGAAATAGGGCAACAGGACAGAATGAATAATGTATTATAGCTCTATACTGTCATGACCTGTAATAAGGGCTTTTCCGTGTCCTTTGGCAAATTTGAGACATAATCATCCAAGGTTTCATCCTCCTCCCGACTCCACTGAGATGCAAGGGAAAGATGACTGTCGCCTTTCTGATGGTAATAATAGCAGGTCTAGTATAGTAATTGGCTCTGCTGCTTAACTCTGTTGCTACCTAGCATGGTACTATGATGATTCAGACATGGCACGAATGGAAAACTCCTAAAGAAGAACAAAAACGTACTTCCTAAAGGTCGGGCACTCCTCTTGCATTCTCTGACATTCTATTAAACTCTTCATACACAACCTTTCATTCTACTTTTCAGCTATCACTGAAGATAAAAGGGTAAACAGCTGACTAGAAATAGAAGGAATATTTGGTTCCCCCTGTGGTGCCAGAGAGACCCCAAATGCAAAAGCTATGTCCTATCTTGAAAGAGTTCATTTTTATCAAACAAGGCATCATCTGCAACCAATAGACGGCCTTACGAAATGAGAGCCTGCTGGACAGATGTCTCCATGCCGCTCCTTGCTTTCTCTCAAGCTCCGACCTTTTACATCCATGGGCTTTGGTGGCACCTCTTGACTAAAGTCAAGATCAAGGCTGTTTACAGATTCCCTGGAAAATATCAAATGGAACAGGGACCTAAAGAGGGGCACTCCGATGGTTTAGTAATACAACTTGGTAGAAGCTTCTTGTTTGGGGTTTTAAACGTTAAGTATGAAATAAAATTAAAGAGAAAGGCCTGCCTTGGGAAATATGCCTTAATGTGAAAGGAAACAGAAGCTGGGAAAGCTAGGAAATACTCCAACATAGAAATTAAGCTAATAACATAGAAATTAAATTGCTGTCATTAGACCTATATTTGGATGCATATTTTAGTGGGTTAAAGTTCTGCGATAATGGTTATAGCAGGTATTGATAGCAGTAAATAGAAAATAAATTTCAATGTGCATTCTAAAAAATAAGTAAACTAAGACAACAATTCAGTCGGATTCATATCACCTGGACTGGATTACATAGACTTCGAGATCCCTTTTGTCCAGGCTTTTAGCAGATTTCCACACTTAAACACTTTGTGGCGTAATACCACTAAGTCTGAGGCTTTGCTATTGTGACCTTTATGGGATTTACAGCTGCTTTTCAGTCATCTCAATCCCTAACCTGATCTCATATGTTTAAGGCTTTGACTGTCTACCGTGCACGCTCCTCTTAGGGTGGCAATTTTCAAGAATTTAAAGGAAAGTTTTTGATGATATATAAAAGTTTTATGGATGGTGATCCCTGCTTTGTTCTTCCAATGAGGACCTCCACCTGTTTCTGATGATGTGAGCCAGAGCCTGTCCCTTTCAAGAGGCTGATCCCTCCTGATCTCTTTGATGTAACCTGACCTAACAGTTCCAACTTGCAGGATTTGATGATCGCGGATGGACCCTGGACAAAAGCATGTGCGAATCAAAACTAACAGGCACAAGGAGTAAGAAGGGAAGAGGGGAATGAGTGAGCAGAACTGACACAGCTCTGATGTATAAGGCAGGCGAACGGTCACATGATCAATGCTGCCAGCCTGGACTTAAGCAGTAAAACCTGTGGATCTCAGAGGGCACATGCAACTGATCGGAGATGAAAGACAGGCTTTGACTTTCACAGGAGGCCTGGAGTGGTGAGGGGGGCTGGAGGGGGGCAAAAGGGGGCACTTTTGGGGGGACGCCATCAGAACAGCTGGGTCATTTTGAAATGACCTAATTCTAGGATTAATCCATTGAAACCAGCAAGGCTGAAGCTGCTTTAATGGAGATGAATAAAGATTTAATGGAAGAACAGAGGATCTCAGAAGTTCTCAATTGCATGTGAAATTATCATTTGAATTTCAATTTTTATCATTTGAATTTCAGTTTTTTTTTTTTTTTTTTTTTTTTTTTACAATAATAACTATGTATTACTACAAAAAATTGAAGTCGTTGGGGGTTGCACCAAGGCAACTCTTTGCTTTGTTGGATCCATCAAGTGTAAAGTGTCAGCCAAAAGCTATGCCCTGTCGCTTAAATCGCATTACATTATCTCACCTTATTGCTCTTACTTCATGGGACATTCTGACACATAGTCGGAGCATCTTCCCACTGCTGTGAGTGTGCCAGAAGCCGTCATCCATCTGAGAGTGATTTAAGGGTTACATTTTGGGGAATGACGTGTGATAAAACAGGGAGGTATGTATGGGTCAAAGTGACTATAGGCTCAATGCTCAATATGCAAACCTCTGCTTGTGGGCCCTACCACATGTTTTAATCTATACAAGCATCCGTTTGAAGTTTTCTATGAATACCATCGGCCCTGCTGGTGACTTCATATCCATCTTACCTGGCTCACAGCACTTCAACATCCACCAGGCAAAATTATTAACCATGGGGTTCAGCAGTTCAGACAATTTTCTATCTATTTTTAAAAAGGACATCAAGTTCCTTAGATAATCGCTTCTTCAAAAGCTATTGTGTCTGCAGATTCACTACATTTTCAGACTAAAAAGCAGGCTAGCCATTAGGATGCTCTGTTTGGCTTAAAATATACAGTAGAGCAAAAGACTTTGGAAGAGGTAGCAGTGGGAGGGAGGAGAGACTAGAGAGAAAGAGTGATGGTTGCTTTGATCTCAGGAGGCCCTGCATGAATAAAAAAAAGAAAAAGTTCTTTCTTAAACATACACAAGCTGCTCAGGGAGTAACAAACTGTTGGATTATATTTTATAAGTTTCTGAATTTCTTTAGAGGCCAAACTGTACGACGATTTTACAGACTAAAATGGTCTGTAACTGCATGTAACGCATGTTGATTTCGGAGCAAGTGTGTAATAAGATGCGTATTCTCACTTCATAAATTTGTGGCGGAGTGGGAAATGGCCATTTGAATGCCAATAAAAGCCACCACATCAAATGAAAAAACGTGGATCAAAAGGACCAAACGCACGGACTTTTTTCCCACTATAAATTCAGAGGGGGTAGATGGAGAGGGGACGTCTGCCACGCTTGATCATTCTCCGAGTCCTGCCCCACGTCAGCGATTGGTTGGGAGGACAAACGAGGGGGGAAAGTTTGAATAAAATACAAAAAATACAAGCGCATGGCACGAGTGTTGTCGTTCTGGCTCGTGTGTGCTCTGTCTTGCAGCGCATGACTTGGACGCGCAACAGTTAGCGCACTGAGACGCACATCCACGGAGGACTTAAATCGACCTGGTACGTTTTGGAAACCCTGCGCAATTCAACTTATTTGCACTTTAGTGAGGCAGCTGTGAGACAATACCAAAAGCCAACCCGATGACAGCCTTCAGATTGCTTTCGTGTTCAGTGCTGATGCTGGTGCTGATGCAGACCGGGGCTCTTTGCGCGCGGAGGTTCCGTGGTGGCCGCAACCCGCAACCGCGCCGCTCCTCTCCTCCTCCCACTTACCGCGCAGACCCCGGGGAGGCCACAGAGAGCTTCCCGCTGGATTTCACCGCAGTTGAGGAAAACATGGATAACTTCATGACGCAGGTGAAGAACCTGGCGCAGTCTCTCTACCCTTGTTCTGCGCAAAAGCTCGACTACGACATGAAGTTACATTTTTTGGAAAATACATCGGTCACATGCAACGATGGAAGCCCTGCAGGGTATGTGTAGCCTTATGTAATTCAAGAACACCTGTTCGTAGCCAAAGTAATGCTGCTGAGTTTGACACAAACTCAGTTTATAGGACAAACGAAAAAGCTGTGCGTAAACGTTGGTTAAATAAAAGCTTAAATCGCAGCTTCAAAGGAAAGTAAAAACACACTCACAGCTGCTTTATTTCAGCCTAGTGAAGCGTGAAAACTTTTTCCCACAATTTGAACCTGAATGTTTAGGCATTTTATTTTTCTCTCAGCGTGACTGTCACGTGATCCTCACAACAACTAACTTATATTGATATGAGGCTGTGGAGCAACAGTGTTCTCCCTTTGAAGCTATTGTAATTAGAAATCTAGAGTTTTATATTCTAAACAGTGTACTAAACATACAATTTAAAACACGTATTTATTGAAAGAAACAATTAAATATATTTAAAACTCTGTATCGATGCATCTTAAAATGAGTATGTGAGTTATAGTCATAGGCATTCCTACAGGAACATTGTAGCCTTAATGCCAGTCAAGCTTTGAATGTATTCTTTGATAATGGTCATAAATGCGTTAAAATGCATGTCTCTGTGGATTTATTGAGTGGACTAATTCCTGCTAAATCCCAAAGTGCTCTTGGATGTTCTGAAGCACCCAGTTCCTGGCAGATGGCGACTTCATTCATAGCATTCATTGCTAATCCAGAGGGACAGTTACAGTCTCCATGGATGAAGAGTCAAAAAAAAAAAAAGGTCTTTAAGACCAAATGTCATCACTCCACAACTGTAGGAAAAATGTCTTTAAAAAACTTTTTTTAATTAAATCATTGCAATAACAGAAGTCATTCAAAGAGGTTCAGACATCACAAATCTTTCTTAAAGGTCACTTATATTTGGCAGCCACCTGAGTTAAGTCACATTATTCAAGTTGGGTGGAAATGCTGTCACCACATGAACTCTTCCTAGACAACATCTACAAATGAATGCATTTTCGTGGCAATAGTTCTCTTTGATAAAGAACACAGCACTTTGACTTTGTCTGTGTAAAAATATGTAATCTAAGACAACATTATTACTTAATTACAAATTGTTTTGTATCTATTACAAAGCTCTCTTTATATTGTGATTCATTAAGAATAATTGTCTGTAATATCTCCTACATTTGCTGTAGTTTATCGTTTGATCTCTTTTAGATATTACCTGAAAGAATCTCGAGGAAGCAGACGGTGGCTACTATTTTTAGAAGGTTAGAAAAAATGATTAAGAATGAATTATGTTGTCACATCAATGTCTAAATCTGAATTATTTTTGTTAAGGTGGATGGTACTGCTTCAACAAAGAAAACTGTGACAGCCGATATGAGAGCATGAGGAGACTGATGAGCTCATCCAAGTGGCCCCAAACAAAAACAGGTGAGCTTGGACTAGTCTGTTCACTCATTGTGTTAGTAAGTCCTGACTAGTGTGGTGAAATAAACCTCCAGATCAGACTTTAATGTGCTGTTAATTAAAGGGGCTTTACATGTTCATCTCTCATACCCCGTCATAACGCAGCAGCAGTATATGGCTACCTGGCGCCCGCTGCTGTGGAAAAGGATACACCTCCCTCAGCCCTGCAGCGTAATAACTGTAATCCATGTTGTAATGATGATGAGGAGGAAGAGGATGTGTCTGGGAGTGCTTCAATACTAATAATACATGTCAATCTGTGGCTCTAGGTACAGGAATTCTGTCTCCACTCCCAGAGGAAAACCCTCATTGGTGGAACGCAAACATGGTGTAAGTCTTTGTCAGTGTGCTTATTTAAGTCTACACAATTCTAACAGATTCTTAACATAGTATTTTTTTGTTGTTTGTGCAGATTTATTCCATATTGCTCAAGTGACGTGTGGAGTGGTGCCTCGGCCAAAACAGAACAAAGTGCTTATGCGTTTATGGGATCTCTTATTATTCAAGAAGTGGTGAAGGACCTGCTAAACAAAGGTCTAGAAAATGCCAAGGTCCTTCTACTTGCAGGAAGCAGGTAAGTTGCTACGCTTTTTGTCATTTAATTTCAACGTACATGCCCTACTACATTACTATAATCTTATACACATACTTACAAACACAGTGCTGGAGGTACCGGAGTGCTGCTCAACGTAGACCCTGTGGCGGAGCTTTTGGAAGGACTGGGGCATACCTCTATTCAAGTGCGTGGTCTTGCTGATTCAGGATGGTTCCTGGACAACAAGCAGTACCATTTCACTGACTGCGTGGACACGGTCAGCTGTTCCCCCACAGAGACCATCAAGCGAGGCATCAAGTAGGTTCATACTAAATAAAAACATAGAATATTATTAATTATGGAGTTTATTTATAACAGTTTTGTTTGTCCCTTCAGATACTGGGGAGGAGTAGTTCCAGAGAGATGCAGAAAGAGCTATGAAGGAGAGGAGTGGAACTGTTTCTTTGGTTACAGAGTCTTCTCATCAATAAAAAGTATGTTTGATCTCAATGTAAAACACACATGCAAAAGAATGTCAGCTTGCTTGTTGACACATGGAGCCCATATTGTCTGTGTGATACATATTAAAGTTATTTAAGACATTATTACTTCTTTCTCTGCAGGCCCCGTCTTTGTGGTGCAGTGGTTGTTTGACGAAGCCCAGCTGACAGTGGACAACATTCAGCTGACAGGCCAACCTGTGCAGGAAGGACAGTGGCGTTATATCCAAAACCTGGGAATTGAACTGAGGAAGACACTGAATAATGTCCCGTATGGTTAACTTATGCATTAGAATGTTGTCAAATAAATAATCAAAAGTTTTCACAAAAGTTGTTTTTCACATTTTAGGGCAATGTTTGCTCCAGCGTGTCTATCACATGAAGTTATCACAAGAACGTAAGTAGTGAAATGAATAAATTACAATATTAATATAAACATATTCCACAATTTAGTTTCATTTTCTATGTAATAATTTGAGAATCAAAATATATTTTAACATTATCTACAAAGCTGTAAAACAAAACACCGACAAAGATAATTGTTAGGTCTTTAGGCGAATACTGACAAAGACGACCTTGCAGGTTTTACACATGAAGTGACAGCGCCCTCTTGTGTTGTGTTCTAGGTATTGGATAGATATCCAAGTGAAAGGGACTTCTCTGCCCCGGGCCTTGCACTGTTGGGACCGTAGTCTTCAGGACCATCGGAACAACAAGGCCCCACCCAAAGGATGTCCCGTGCATTTGATTGACAGCTGCCCATGGCCGCACTGTAACCCCACCTGTCCCACCATCAGAGACCAGTTCACCGGGCAGGAGATGAACGTCATCCAGTTCCTTATGCATATGGGTTTCGATGTACAGAAGATGGCTCAGCAGCAGGGTATGGATCCCAGTAAACTGCTGGGCATGCTCAGCAGCGGCAGCTAAAATGGACACAGAAACAGTTTACTGAAGCTAAGTCCACAGAGGGCTGGCTGGTCACTGCGGCCAGTCTTTTAACTGATACCTCCAACATTTTGTCAAAACTATTCTCTTACTGGCCCAATTCTAACTGACCTCATTATCATCACATTTTATTATTTTTATTTTGTGTGACTCCTCATGACTGGCAACAAGTCTAGCCATGAGATATCACAATGACAAAGCACAACTTTCTGCTACACATGGTTTAAATTATGTGCTTTGTTAAAGAAAACAGAATAGGTTGAATGTAATCCAGTTTTAAGGATATTTATGTTTATATATATATATATATATATATATATATATATATATATATATATATATATATATATATATATATATAATTTTTTTGTGTATTTAGAACATCTTAAGCCATTGTTTGTGAGAAGAAGAAAAAGTGTGTGACATAAAGATGCAGTCTACAGTTTGTACTAATTGTAGAGAATATTAGATTATATAAAAAATAGGGTATATTACTTACGACTCATTACAGATTCAGAGGACACAGGGACCTTGTATGATGAGGTGAGAAAAGCACTGGATTACAGAGGGACAAAATAGTGTTCCAACTCACATAACCTAATTATTCATTTTGAATTACAATATAGACCAGTGGTTCCCAAACTTTTTCCCAGACTTTTGATGACCAGTCATCATGTACCTCCTACTTTGACTTACGGAAGCTGCACACGTTATACAATACCTAATATTTAGTATTTGTTATGGAAATTAAACATTTGCTTCACATTTAAAACATTCTAGACTGGACTGGAAAATAAAACAATAGAAAAAGTTTTGGGGACCACTGCTATAGGCTACATATTATTTTATACTACTATATTAAGGAAAAATGTCTGAAAATAATACACAAGGCACCTGAACCATAGTGAAGATGGACCACTTTAATTTATGGACCTAAATGTCTTCTTGACCATGGTGCCAGTACAACAGTTTTGCTTCCTATACCTCTAAGCACCTGCTTCTACAAAAAGGGTCCACACACGTTCATGTCAATGCAATGGACATTTAAAGGGCGACTTATCTTGTGTATATTGTAAAGGTTTCTCTAAGCGTACAATATAGTAACCCCTTATATTTCATAATACAGATAATATAATGATATGTAACATTTTAAAGACCTCTATCATCCACACCTGAAGGAAAGGTATGACTGTTTGTAATTTTATTCTGTAACATATTATAACAGTAAAAAGTTACATTGGTAATTTACATATTTATTTTGTTGTGTAAATCGTATTTATAATTGCTATTTTCACAGAGAATTGATTCTGTAAATTGTAAATATATTGCTGCTTGTTAACTGTGTTGACTGCATGTCTTTGTATCAACCCCATTGGAGAATATAACTGTGCATAAATGACAAGTGAAATTGAAGTTATTTATACAGATTCCAGAAGAAACATTTTTCTGCTTGCGGGCGCTATACTGTCTGTCTGTGACTATGTAATCTATCTAAATCTGTCAATGTGCAAATTGTAGCAAGAAGCCTAAAAACTATGGCGTGAACATGGAATGACAGCTAATAGCATTCAGGCCAGTTCAATAGATACGCAGTCAAAAAATAATGACTTCTTGAAACTCTTTGTAGTATATTTTGGCCTTTCAAGACATTTTTAATCAAACGATAATCCTTTGGGTCTTGACACCAACAATTTAGCAATGCTTTGGTAGAGCTAGCTGTGCAATACCAGCTTTTTCACTTTGGATTTGATTTTAGTATAAATGTCACAATTTCATATTTGTAGGGTTTTATTTTGCACTGATTATCCACAAGAGCTATATTTATCAAAGTTGTGAAAAACCTTTAAATCGTCCTTTGGAAATGTCAACAGTCTTTAAATCTGAGCACTATAAGAACAGAAGTAATGTTATTACTTAACGCCACATAGGTGTTAATGCATAAGCTTGATACTGACTATCCCTAGAACTTAAATGTGTTTAATTGGTTTCAGCGTAACACACTTGTCAATTTCAACATTAAAGGTGCACTATGTAACTTTTCTGGTGGGGGGGACGGCCACCTACTTGTCTCCTTGTCTCCATAAAAATGTTTTTCCTTTTGCTGTAATCTCATGATCAAACCTATATTTTTATTCAATTTTAAGTTCCTGAAAAACATGCATTCTGTCAGCGTGCTCGCCTCTCACAGATCTGACTTGACCTGGTTTTGGAGCACCTTTAAATGGTTGATTCTGAAAAACAAAGGAGAAAGCATACTAATGTAGCAGATTAAGGTATTGTATAAAACTGCTAATCTTTTTCAACTTCCAACTCATGTCTCCAATGCAATTCTGTCATCTCTCATGTATAATCATGGCTGCAGACCTGTGTGTAATTTATTCCTCTAATGGAAGTCTTAGCCTACCTCCCTGTCATTACACTGGGTATAAATGCCAGTTTCTCTCTTGAAGCAACTGTGAGTCAGCCACTCAGGGTGCTCCCAGAAACACGACTCTGAGACTGCTCGCCACATGCACACAGCCTCCCACCCCACTGTGGAATATAGACCCCTATTTATAGCATTGCGAGGCCTGTGTAACCCTGGGCTTGGCCACCACCAATCTACACACACGGGGCAGACATGAGAAGAGGGTGTGTTTTTGAGAGCCAAAAGGAGAAGGAGACTAAATCTGAAAGCAGCAAGCATACAGTCTGAGCAAGACAAAGAGAGGGCACAACACACCAATTTTCCAACTGTTCAGAAGACACCTGAAAGGAACTGCAGGACGTTTGATTGACAGGACAACAAAGTGGGGCACCTGTTGTATTGGAAAAGTTGTCGTTGGATATAAAGGAGATGTCATACACTCCGATCTTTGACATTCACTGGACATTTTCATGATTTAGGAAGACAAGAAAACAAATCAAGACTCAACTTCTGGATAACAGCATAGAGGTACTACATTACTACTATATTGGTTAAATACCAATATATAAGGGACATTTTCACAATTCGCAAATACTGTAACAATGCGGTCAATGCATTTATAATAAAATGTGCTTCTTCACAAAGACGTATGTAAAGGACTAACGTACCGAGCTGATGCAGTTAAGTGAATGCTAAGCTGTAATTACAAAGCTAGCTCAAGGAAAACTTTGTAATTAAAGGTTAAGTATAAAAAGAAACCAAGGAAGGGTGAGGCCTGTGAGAAAGGCGGCCACAGAGAACACCACCAAAGGCGGCCCAAGTGAATTGTCTTATCAGGTTGAATCAGAGACATCATGGACGCTCACGGAGGACACTACCTCAACAAAGAGGCTGTACTGTCACCTTTGGGCTTCGCTCGCATGAGCCAACTGTTTCTGGGGTGCACCATTATAGCTCTGGTGGCCCACAGTGCAGGCTACAGCGCCTCCTATGGGATCTTCTGCATGTTTGTGTGGTGCTTTTGCTTCGCAGTGACTCTGGTGGTGTTCACACTGGACATTACAAGACTTCATGCGTGTATGCCAATTTCCTGGGATAACTTCACAGTTGCCTTTGCCATGTTGGCCACACTCATGTACATCACTGCCTCTGTGGTCTATCCGGTCTACTTCATTGAAAATGATTGTGAAGATGAGAGCTGCGAAAGCCTGTACTACCGTATTGCAGTGACTGTTTTCTCCTGTATCTGCTGCTTTCCTTATGGTGTTGAGGTGTTTCTGACACGAGCAAAGCCTGGAGCTGTGGTGGGTTACATGGCCACTGTCTCAGGATTACTAAAGGTAGTCCAAGCCTTTGTGGCCTGTATTATTTTTGGAGCCCTGGCTCATGACAGTGAGTACACGCTTCACATCGCCACTGAGTACTGTGTGGTGGTGTACAGCTTGTGCTTCTCAGTCACTGTAGTGGTGATCATAGTGACTGTTTCAGGCAGGACCTCATCTCTGCGCTTTCCCTTTGACCGCTTTGTAATCATTTACACCTTCTTTGCTGTGATCCTGTACCTCAGTACAGCACTTGTTTGGCCAATCTTCAGCTTTGATAAGAAGTATGGTACCACCAGTCGCCCAGAGGACTGCCCACGAGGAAACTGTCCCTGGGACAGTAAGCTGGTGGTGGCCGTGTTTACAAATGTCAACATGATTCTATACTTTGTTGATCTCATTTATTCACAAAGAATTCGCTTTGTCTCTGGATCAGCTGCGTGAGAAATTCTTTGGTTTAGTCACAACAGTTCAAAAGCAAGAAAAACTCTCAAAAGGCTCTCTATATTCGCTAAAGGACTGTATGTGAATGTATGCGAATGCAGTGTTATATCAGTGTGACTGTTGAGCAGACTACCCACCTGATGAAGTCAGATGGTGTTGCCAATATCCTAACTGCATCAACCACTTGTGCTGGTGTGCAGTGCACTTCCATTATGTTGTTCTTCAGATCAGAATGATGTGAAAGCCAAAGTGGACCTGTGAAGAAGAGTGGCAAACCATTAAAACAGTATTATTGCATTGATGAAGAAGGATATTTTAACAGTAATATTGCCATCCATCAATAAACAATGTTTTATGTTATTTTGCACTGATGATTGTTGGTGTTATGAACGTGTTCATTTATAAATAAGTCAAAATAATCATGATAATAAACTTTATCACTAGACAATTTGACTGTAATTTTTTATTGACTAAAAGTCAATTCACACGGACAGAAAATATACTAAATAGATAACATTTTAATTTAGCTCTAGCACAAATAGGTCTTATCTACTCTTGACATTGATAAAGTCGTGGTTTATTACCTCACATGTGCCAAGTCAGCTTTGTTGTTCAGGAGTAGATAGCTAATCTTTGACTATTGCGAAACACCTAGCACATTAAAGGGTATAGTGGGTTTTGCTGAATGACTAGTTTCTCTTTAAAAGGCTGCACATGCTTTTTAGGCTTTTCGCCAGCAGATGATAGCAAAGGGCCGCAACCAACACATCGCCCAGAGCCGGAGGCACAACCTGATGCAACTTTTCTGGTTCAGCAAGCCCGCCCTACATTTCCAACGCAAAGTCTTCAATTGGCTGAAAACTTAACACAGCTATTTCTATTGGGTGTTACAGTTGTCAATCAGTCTGTTTTCAGGTATTTTTTTGGGATAAAGCAGGAGTCCACGTTGACGTTTCTGTAAGCCAAAGTAAGTTATTTGGAATTGTTTTTGAAATACTTTTTGACAATTAATAGCATAGCTTACACACTTGATGTCTTTGTTAGTGAAGTGGTTTGTACTTCACTGTCGGCTGCAGTAGCGTGCGCCTGCGTCACTAGCACACCTTAAACAGAGTACGACTAATGTTTACCAAAAACCCTAATCAATGTATATACTTCTAAGTTACAGGCATCATGAGCGTGGGCTTCATAGGAGCTGGTCAAGTGGCCCAAGCGCTGGTCAGGGGCTTCACTGCTGCAGGTGAGGCCAGCCTACGGTAGCCTATAGGGAACATTTGGCGTTATTGACGTGTGTTGATTGCAATCAGACTGAGTTTCTGTTCATTTATCCCCAAGGCGTGATTGCTGCCCACAGAATCACCGCCAGCTCCCCGGACACAGATCTCCCCACAGTGCATGCTCTGCGGGTGGGTTGGCCTAATCAATACATTTCTGTTGTATCAACAATTTTGTCGTTATTGTTTGGAAACATGATGTGTGTTACAATAATGATGACCAGCTCTAGATGCTTCTTAACTGAAATTGACTTAATATGTGCAATGTTTCATGCAGTCCCGATCAAAAGTTTAAGACCTGTGGAATAAATGGTAAAAGTCACATTTTGCATGATTGGAGCTTAACAAGTTTCCAAGTAGATCTTCAGTATGCAACAAGAAATGTGACAAAAAGGAGTGTGACAAAAAAAAGTCGGAGTAAATATTTTATCGAAAACAACAATTAAACTGAAATAGGCTGTTCTGCAGCTGATTAAAAGTTAGTGCCACATACACTTCTTCAGGAGAATGACATCACTCTTTTGGACCATGCTGCATGTTCTCCTGATCTAAATCCAACTGGGAACCTTTGGGGCTGGATGGTAAGGTAAGTTTACAAAATGGACCACACCCAGACAGTAGATTCCCTTCATGAGGCCATCTTCACCACTTGGAGAAATGTTCCCACTCACCTCCGGGAAGCACTTTGCCTACTACCCATTAATGAGTTCATGTTTGACATTTGATTTCTCTTTTGAGGGGGTTTCAGTACTGTTTTTTGAGGTGTGGTCCTAAACTTTTGATTCCGAACTTTTGATAGGCAGAACAGCCTATTTCAGTTTAGTTGTTTTCAATAAAATGTTTACTTGAACTTTTAGTTATGTCTCACTCACATTTCTTGTTGCATATTGAAGCTCTACTTAGAACCTTGTTAAGATCCAACCATGAAAATGTGACTTTTGTCATTTATTCAACTGGTCTTAAACTTTTGATCGGGACTGTGTTTACAGAAAATGGGTGTGAATGTCACCACAAGCAACAAAGAAACTGTGAAGAAGAGTGATGTACTGTTCCTGGCAGTGAAGCCTCACATCATTCCCTTTGTGTTGGATGAGATTGGGCCAGATATTGAAGAGCGTCATCTTATTGTGTCCTGTGCAGCAGGTGTCACTATCGGCTCAATAGAGAAGGCAAGGAAGAGTCCATTATTTACCCTGTCTACAGCCATTAAGTATCTCTGTGTTCTGCTAGGCTACATAAAGAGGATATATACAATGTAGATACTGCTCCATTGACAGATTAATAAAACTAGGCACAAAGGGTATGTGATCCAAACTCACACTTGCGCCTGACACAAACAACACCCAAGCATTTCTTACTGAGGGATAAATAAATCATAGTAAATATCATTTTTGAAATAGTTATTCAATGATTGCTGTTTTCAGAAGCTGAAACTGCATCGACCGTCTCCAAAGGTTATGCGTTGTATGACCAACACTCCTGTTGTGGTGCGAGAAGGGGCCACAGTCTATGCCACTGGAACTCATGCGGAGGTGGAGGATGGAAAGCTCCTGGAGCAGCTAATGGCCAGTGTGGGCTACTGCACTGAGGTTGAAGAGGATGTGATAGACGCTGTCACAGGCTTGAGTGGCAGTGGCCCAGCCTATGTGAGTCACTCTGATCGCATTGGCACAGCAGTTGTTAAAATGTCGCCCTAATGAGGCTGAATGTTGTTTTGCAGGCGTTTACAGCTGTAGATGCTCTTGCTGATGGCGGGGTGAAAATGGGGCTGCCCAGAAGACTAGCCGTACGACTCGGTGCACAAGCCTTACTGGTAAGCCCACACGTTGCAATACAGCCAACAAAAATTATATATATAAATATATATATGTGTGTGTGTGTGTGTGTGTTTTGAGCTCAGTGTAAATTGTTATCTCATTAAAATTAATATATGTACTCCACAGTAGAGAATTTAAAAACTATGCATATAAATATCTACGCATGTACTAATGAAATTCATTTTGTATTTCTTAAAGGTTTGCACATCTTTTACAAACTTCAAAACATGATCAACTCAAACCCCAAATCACAAGTGTCTTGTTTGTATTTGAAAGGGAGCTGCTAAAATGCTGTTGGATTCAGAGCAGCATCCTGGGCAGCTCAAGGACAACGTTTGTTCACCAGGGGGAGCCACCATTCACGCACTGCATGTCATGGAGAGCGGAGGATTCCGAAGCCTTTTGATTAATGCTGTAGAGGTCTCCTGTGTCAGGACGAAGTAAGAATTACTGATAACATGTTTATTAAACAACTGGAATAGTGTTGTATGCAATGAATTTATTGTAGTCACATATAAAACCATCTGGATTTTATTTGATATAGTGTTAAGTAAGTAAATTATTATTAGCATGTACAATCTAAAAACATCTAAAAATACATCTAAAAACAACAATTATATTATGATATTATAGTGATAATGCATTTGATTTATTTAACACTTTTTGGGCATTCAAAGACAATATCAAGATGAAAAGATTGTGCACTAATCAACAAAATGAAAACCAAATCTCCACAAAGTGTTATTTTCTTTAACATGTTCAAGATCTTTTGCCTTGTCTTGTTCTTTATTTCCTCAAAGAGAACTTCAGTTTTTGGCTGACCAAGAGAAAATCTCCCCAGCTGCCATTAAGAAGACAACTCTTAACAAAGTACTGCAGCAGCCAGGCGTGAGTGCAGATACTGTCAGATCTCACGGGATCAATGTGTTTGGTAATCCGCGGCCAAAGAAGAGCTGAAGGTGAAATTCTGAGTGAAGGCATAAAGATTCAGACACACTTTTGTTTTGGTCGTGCAGTTTTTGTATTAGACCATTTTTACATTGTTAAATGGGTCATTGGGTCACTGGTGGGTTTGGTATCTTTGTGATATTGTATTTTAATGACATAAACTCATTTTTATAAGTGCAAGAAATGTGTTTTAAGACTTTTTGAGTTGAGTTATCTACCTCCTACCTCACATATTGTTAATACATAATAAAATGTAGTACCTAAGCTGTTAGGGGTGTATCCTGTTGCCATATCATTAAAGTCTAATGGTGTAATACTCTGTGGTTTTGTTCAAATATAGGTCATCTTAATCATTCATTGTTTATGCCCAGTCTATAGTTCTTGATTAGCTTATCAACTCATAAGCTACATGTTAAGTTGAGTTAAATTTGCTTCTTTCTTGTGTGGAAAAAATCCTTCATGAATGAAGACACGTGACCAAACACGGTGACGTCTGGCTTCGTTACAAGAGAAAGGAGTCAACAAGGGAAACACGGTTGGCATTTATTGGGAAAGCGCTATCCGCTCGGTCTGTCTCTCCTGAAGAGCCCTCAATGATTCTTCTCGCAGATTACGACTTAAGAAGAGGATCTTGGAAAAAATAAAGTTGAGACAGGACCAGCCCGAACTTGGGTACGTGTGGTGAGCGGATAGCGCTGGTGTTGTTATGCTGAGTGTGCATGCCTTTGCCTCGCCGCTGACAGACTGGGTGCAGCTAGCTCTACGGGCTAACCGCGAACAGCAGGATGCGTCAAGTTAACCGGGATATTTGCGCAACTGCACTTCAAATTAAGTGTTCTTTTTAAATGAGTGACTATCTACAATATCACCACAGAATGTTTGCACTTTTTATTGTTGCTAAAAGTAAGAATAATGCCTCTGTAATATCGTGTGTAATAGTCACGTAAAATGTCCCACCTCGCTGTTAAATTATTTGAAAGATTGTCGTTTTCCGGAAACGTATTGCACGTTGTATACATTGACAGTACTGTTACTATGCTGAGATGGCAGCTATTATCTGTATACACATGTGAAGTGATAATAAAACTGATAGTTGGTTTTATTATGGCACCAAGCGCAGAAATTCCCCGCGTTTAGTGAGATTTCTATGGTTACAGAGACGCCCCGCGCGGTGTTGATACAGTTGTAGGACGTCGGCGCAGCACGGGGATTTCCTCGCTTGCTTGTTTTGTAGGAGGGGAGTTGTTTGCCAATTTGACAGCGGTGTGAATCTGGAGACAGGAGTCGTGGAATGTCAGATCTGTGTGACGGGGTTGAAATCACAAGAAATAGTAGCATGAGTTTTATTTAGTACTCTTTACACCATTGCGCTTCTCGGGGGCTTGTCAACTCATGCGCTTCTTGCTGTCCAAACCTGCTGCTTCATCACCTCGTTGTGAGAAGGAGAAAGAGCAGGCAGAGGCAGCGGTGTAGCGAAAGCAGGTTGGTTGCAATATTTCATATAGATTTTTGCCGCTATAAATGTGATTGTTTCTTCTTACCAATGTTGAATGGTTTTATCTGTTGGAATTTTATTTCAAATCGGTCTTGCATGTATTGAATTGGTTCACCTGAACTGACAGGTCATTTAACCACTGGTTTAATTAACAATGGCAATGCCAAAGCGTTTTCGCCGTTCTCGCCTTCTCCATCCCGTTAGCGTTTAAAGGGGAGATGTTTTATTGTCAAGTAACAAACAAGACGCGGTATTTTCATCATGCTGAATCATCACTATGATGTATTTAGTCGCTCTCTGAATCCACCCCGAAATATGGCACCACCGGACAAAGGTCTGCTCGATAGATAAGGGTCGATGGTTATCACCAAGCCGCTGTTACTAAGACGATGGATCGAAAGTGTGATGATTTGTCGTGAAGTCAGTCAGAGGAGCACGAGCATCAAGTGATGACCATCATGCATTTATCAATAGTCTAATCTAGGCATTCAGCGGAGAACGCGCGTTTTATTGCACCGCTGTCATGATGTACATCAACAAACAAGGCAGAGCACATTTACACCAAGTGCCTGGTGTCAGCTGTAGTGTGAAATCACTTATAGAAATGCATGATAAGCACTATATTATTCCGCTGTATAAACACACGTTTTATGGTGGGCCATGTGTAATAAACGTGCAATAACTAATAGTAACCAATAGAAAATATATTTCAGAAATGATCATGACTTATTAATCATCCTTTTCCTCTGTGTTTAAACAGTCAGGCATGTTGAGTTTCTTCCTTTTCTTCCTTTCTTTTTTTTTCTTTTTTCTTTTTTTTTTTGTTTTTACACTTTTTATTTTTTTGCATAATGCATTTGTAACAACGTAACTAACATTTTCTTCCCTGCAAAATACTTAGATGAAATACCTGATTGTATGCATATATGTATTGTTGAGAATGATTTTAGTACACTTTTTGTTTTTCTTGTGCTGTTTAGTCTGTGTGCACATCATCCTTTCACTTACTTTGAGTTGGCAGCTACTCTTGTTTCCCTATGTTGTTCATGATGAAATTTGCTGCCTATTAGACAGCACACTTGTAGAGGGTAGGTATTGAATTATCCATGGTGAATCTCTTTGCAATTTGAAAAGTCACCTTGGAAACTATTGGGTGTATAGGCAGCGCTTAACAGATAGAAGTTGCCCATTCTTGCTCAGATATTCACCTTATTTCATCATCTCTGTTCTTGTGAGCGAGGCATTGAAGTGTATTTAGCAGACAGGCCAGCCTCGCATCAGAAGCCTGGGCTTTTGCAATACAGCGTAATGCCCAACCCTGCCTTTCTCTGCAGGTAACAAGAACAGATGAAGGCTCTTATAACATCCGGATGCGGCTGGTAGCTCTGTGTGGACGGAG
This sequence comes from Rhinogobius similis, assembly GCA_019453435.1. NCBI lineage: Eukaryota > Metazoa > Chordata > Actinopteri > Gobiiformes > Gobiidae > Rhinogobius > Rhinogobius similis. Next base: position 22,367,216 of record CM033631.1, read on the forward strand.
ACTGGGAGTGGTGATCATCTCTGAGATTTATTGCTTCTCCAATTGAGGCAGCAGTTATAAAATAAGACCGGATGCCACTGAGGTGAACCAAGTGAGTGCACAACTCATACCCAGTGGCATTGTGTAGATTGGTCACCCAGTGGGGCAAGGGAGGAGAGGGTGTATGAGGTTGACGAAACATGAGGCAAGAGTTAAGTAGTGTACAGGCCGGCCACCAGCACCTCTGTATAGCGAACACAGCTGTGCCTTGGGAGTAGTTACGCCTATTCAGGACAATTAATAGCCTGCAGAAAGGAACACAAATGTGGGATTTGTCCACAAAAGTGCTGCTTAAGCTGCACGGGGAAATGGGAATGCCTGGAAGGAAGGGAGAAAAAGATCAATATACTTTTTTCCCCTTTCTGCATCAGGGAGGGAACGCTGGTGATGAAACCCCTTGCAAGTGTAGCGCGGATTATGATTGCTTAGCGTTGCGATATGCCCGCTGCACCTCTCAAAGTATTACTCCCATCCAGACAGGGCACTGTTTGATGATTTTTGTTTGGATCTTGAGTTAGATTTGGCATGTCCTCTGTGTTTTCATAATTTAGATTAGCCAATACTGAACAGAGGCATATGTGTGGAGCTGCTTGTTGGCCATTGCTTTTCTTGTAACCTACTTTATGCACGCTGATTTATGTGTACGGCATATCACTGGTGAAAAAAGTAATTTTCCCGTAAAACGCATCACTCAAGGTTATGCTCATTGCACAGAGCTGAAAATATGAAGGTGCAATAAATCCCTTAAAAATAATAAAAACACAAAAGGTGATGTACTATTCATAAATGTGTTGTTCTAATATCTCCACTATTACTTAAATAATTACCTTGTCACATCTGTAAAGCAAAACTAAAAAAAATGTTGTTAGGTCTCTTGCCTCTCAACAATTAATTGAGAGGGTGGTTTTAGGATTGGGATCAGGTGAAAAATTAAGATGCAAATAACTCAATACAGCACGCAACATAAAATTAAGTGTAAAACATCATCCATCACTTGCCGTAATATGATCCAAGACCAAGCTAAAGCCATGTTATTAATAGAAATGTTAGAAAAACCAATGCTCCCAGCAAGAAAAGCACTTTGAACCAAATTATTGAACACATAGTTGAAAAATCTCAACATTATAATATGCTAATTTTCTCCTTTTAATTGTTTTAAATGATATCTTTGTTATTTTGTTGAATGTGTGAGCTACAGTGTTCAAGTAATCTCTCCAAAGTTTGTTGAAGTCTAGGTCTAAATATATTCATTGTTTCAAAGGAAAGTTTTTTGCTTCCAAATGAGCTGTTGTAACTTAGCCTTGTTAGGTCATTGTTGAACACGTTCACTACATGTGCAACTGGTGTAGTAGAGATGTTTTGTCAGTGTGTGGGCTGCTTGCTACCCTTAGTTTCTCAGTGAGCACAAGGCCGAAGCATCAAGAGCTGTTTCCCTGTTTAATCAAGTCCTGCAGGCACACAGTGTTAAGGCCAGCACTCCTGCTACTGTAGCTTTATCGGAGAGCTTCAATTAGTAAAGCAGCTATGAGCTCAGTTAATGTAAACCAGCGCATTCCCAAGTCTCTTTAAATAAACTTCACATTAACACTGGCGTTGGAACAAACCCGATTCCCTAGAGGCAGATGATTCATGTTTTCTCTTAAAACATGGACTCAATGCAAATTTCTACCACAAGTGTGCCACATGCATCGGCAGTATGATTAGTATGTTATTTCTCTTTCATTATTTAAACCACCTTGGCAAAAATGTAGAAGCAATGCTTTAATGGCTGTTTCTAACTTGCCATTGATTACTGTATTTTGCACTTATTTTGAACACTGATTTGTTTACTTGAAACAGCTTCAGTACTGATCGGCTTAGTAATAGTCTGTGGAAATGAGGTAACACATTGGTTTTACTGAACGCAAGAATAGTGCAATAGATGTAACTTTTTAGATTTTAAGCCTGACCTCGGGTGTTAAAATGTTTTTATGCATAAAGTTGATAGGATACAATTAGATGGTGTTTTCACCTTGCTCCAAATCGGTGCTGATCCCAAGACTTGTGGCTTAGTATTTCCCCTCTACTACAAGCGTATCACATTTCTGTGTGAAAGCTGCTGAATGATTTTCTCTCCCCCTCTTTTTGTCACTCTTATTTCACGCTCTGAATACTTACTACCTAATAGCTTCTCTCTTCTCTTACCAGCGTACCTTTTAGCTCTCACACTGTTGTCTCCATGCACAACTTTCTCCAGTCTTCTCCTAGTAAGTCCTTTAAAGCTATCCGAGAGTCTGATTTTTAATTTGCAGTTAAATGGTGCCCGACACATGCAGCTTGCTTGATAATTGACTTCACTCAGCTGAAGGAAGGAATGATTAGATCTGAATATCCAGGCAATCATTTCAACTCGGAATAAAAGGGAGACTCTAAAAGCACTACTTGATCACACAATTATTTTTGGCTTCGTAGAAAAAAAAGTATTGGTTTCCACTTGGCTTGAAATTACAAAAATCACAAGTGGACAGTGGAGAAAAGGGCATTTTATGAATAAATTAAATAATATTAGCAAGGTTTTGTCTTTGTTTTACTGTGTCTGAAATTCTGGTTATGTTCATTGTTCCAGCAGGAACCTTATGATAATAGAGTAATGCACCATGTCCTATTAATAATTAATAAAGGGAAATGAATGTGATCAAGACTGATACTATTACTTTCATTTAATGGTGTGTTAAAAATTAATTTGTGATCATCTCTTTAATCATAGTTGGATATGTTAGCAAAAGAGGTCAGAAAACTGTTGCTACGGATGCATTCCTCAGACATATCAAACTTGTTTCTAAACTAGTCTATTGGCAGTCCCATAAAGGTCTTTTTTGTGTAATATTTCTGATGCTCTGAATGTATTCATAGCCAGCACCAGAAGTCTGTGCCGTCCACATTTACCGTATATGTGTTGTTTCTCTACTAGGCATATTACTGTTATGTCCTTGTTGGTTGGTGAGATGTATTATTCTGGTGCGCTTTGATTTTCTACTGAAGTGGGATTGCTGGATCCTGCCTATGCTTTTGCCTCCAAACTGTGTTGCATCAGCATGCTCCTCCATCGTCTTGTTGTATTCACTTCATTAGCAGCCTGCCAGGGCCAAATGCCCGGACACATCTTTTCAAGAATTGATCATGACAAGTGAAATTTATGTGCACTTGTGTGGTTTCGGTAATCTTTGTGCGTGCGTGTGTGTGTAGATAAATGTGTGTGATTAGTTGTATGATGTGATTTCCCACACATTCATGTCTCAGTAAATCCTGGGTGCCCTGTTAGTCCTCGCCAGGCAGTCGTGTTTAGTATTCAGGGAGCAGGCCGCTGTCGTAATCTGGATTCTGAGGCAGGTTGCTGGGGCTTTTTGTTTGCTCTCATGGCCCTGATAATCTTGTTACACTGCTGTCAAGTGGATCTGGCTCTCCCCGCGGCCCTGAACTACCAAGCGTGCCACCTCCAGCACCAGACGGCCCCCGCGTTTCCTCCTCCACCCCCACCACACTCCCTATCACCGACCTATCCTATCCTACTCTACCGCCATTTTGAGACAGCGGTTGATGGAAGAGCCTTGGTCGTATCCTTGAAGAATCACCTCCCGAGCATCTTTATTCTGCCTCCCACCCCCACCTTCAGCTCTGAATGACAGTGATAAATATTCATCAGGGGGACTCGGTGACGGGATGCCAGTGCCTTCCCGTTCCCCAACAACAAAGAGTCCCCTAGTTAATGGTGTCCATCCTAGGCTGCCCCCTGGAGGGATCCTGCTGAGAGGATAGGATCATTAAAGCCTGACACCGGTCCTATCTTGTCACATCAGCATTTATCCCACTTCCACAGCCCTCCTTGAGTCCAACCTAAGCCGACCTCATCACCCCTTTGCCTGTTAAGATGCTGATAAACATGGACAGGTTGAGAAGGTTGGCCAAGTGTCTTACGTTGTGTCAGTTCAACTTCACAAGGTCCTAATTGGCACCTTGGTTTTGGTCTTTGCTGACACCAGTGCATTTTTTTCAACCTGTTCTTCTCAAGCTCCTCTAAATGTGTTGAGTGAGCATATTTGATGAAACTCCCTCCTTCTTGCACCTTCTGTCTATCTCACTCCCTCTCTTGCCTTTCACCGGGTGACCACACTCAGCATTTTCTGTTTCCTTTGGGTGTGATGTCTCTCCTACACAAGCAAATCAGCTCTGATTTGTCAGCGTTCTTAGAGGCAATTCATAAAAATTCATTTAAATATAGAGGACGCCCTCATCCCAGCGCTTGCACTCTGCCTTCAGATCACCCTGTGCTACGAGCTGCCATCCTGTCCGCTTTGATAGGCTACCACAAAGGCTGAAAAGATTACCACTCAGGATGTCATCTTTGGTCCTGGAATTAACATACTTGTAAAGTGCAAATTGACCCCATTAATACACAGGCAAATAGTATTTAAGAAAAAAGGGAAAATCATGAAATTGCTATTTTTTTAGTCTACAGCAATATTATATGCAAATGACATCATCCTACAAATAGATGTTATTTATTTATTTATTTATCTATTCTTATTTTTAGAGCACTCTGCAATTACAGCTTCCAGCAAGACATTGACCTTATCTAGCAAAGATAAAAGAGGTGTCGTTCCAATATTGACCTTGTCAAATTTGAACTGTCTTCCAAAATCAACATTCTCAACAACAGGACCTCTCAGTGATCTTCCTTAAAATGTCTATACATTTCTTGTCTGTTTCTTCACTAAAATATTTTTTTGATTTGATTTGTATCAGTAGAAGGAGAATTGAACAAAAATTTACGTAAGCAGATGCAAGCCTTAATTTGATTATAAATAAATCATAATAATATTGTGCTTTCCATATTGAAAAGTCTTTGAGGTACATTTCTTCCCGCCTGTCTGGATGTGTGGGCATGCCTCTTTGTCTCTGAGGTGTGACATGCCGGCTCGAGGAGGGAGCAGCTGTGCATTGGACCTTGTCTGTGTTGTGCTGCCATGCCCTGTCATTGGGAGCCGTCTGTTGGCAGCAGCCTGAGCTGGAGGGCTGCAGTCTGGGCGCTCTCTTGCACACTGTCATATGGTGAGCTTTCAATGTGCCAAGCCATGCCTACTGTGTATCCTACACAGCTGCATGACAGGATCCACCTCCAGAACCTGGGCTCTGTGCTATTTTGTTGCATATTTTAGACCATGGTTTTGAGACCAGGATGCTTATAGGAGAATTTGGATTTTATGAAATTTCAGAGGAGCAGCCTTCTCCCTCTCATCCCTGTAGCTATTAGTGAAATACTTTCCTGTCTATTTGTCCATTATCTGTGCCTCATCAGGCAGGCCATTATCCCATTATGTTTTGCATCTGTGGTCCAAATGCTGACTGGAAATGAGTCACCACAAAGGCCGGTTAAAGGTGTTACTATCAGCGGGCTATTCATAGCAGCCCAACAGGGATGAAAGTATCATGTTTAAAATGTCCTCTGCTAAAGCTGTCTTCATGGAAGTCAATGGCACGGAGGAACATTCTACATTTATGAGGATGGCCCTTTAAAGTAACTGCATCAAAATGCAAGACATCATCTGACCTCATGTTAAGTCATGTTACGGTGTAATATTGTGGGAAGCATTTTCTTTTCCTGTTTGAGTCACATTTGACCATTTCATCTGTAGCATCACTTTGTTACCATGGAGATATCTTGACCATTCAAGTTCTCTTTCAGATAAGTCAAACATGTTCAAAGTGCAGCCCTGGGGCCTCTGCAGGGGATAAGAATAATATGGCTTTAGGCTTCAATATGAAGTTTACGCACAAGTGGAAAAGTTTTCTTGCATCCTCCTCTCCTCTTCCACTGTGATCTTTATGGCATGTGGTCTAAAACATATTTCATTTTGTTTATATGAGAAACACAAAACACACACAATTTATACTTACAGAACATACACTTTCTCTTTATATATATATATATATATATTTTATTTTATTTATTTATTTTTTTTTAACTACAAATAAGATGAGCAGCTTTCTTTACTTGGTCTGTTAGAATGAACAAAAACAAATTTATTTATAAATAAATAAATAAATATATATATATATATATATGTGTGTAAATACTTTTTTTGATGGTATACCCCAGTAAGCCCCCACATGTATTTGTTTATATGCTCAATACAAACATGCTGCTGGGCTGTGTAAAGCAGCTTACTGAGGCATTGTGCTGGCTGGGCTCACCGTGATGGGTGCCTGTTTCGCTGACGCAGCATTTGTGTCGTGTAAGCACCCAGGGCCACAAAGCCATCCTGTGTGGTTGTGTATATGAGATCACGTTCTTATCACAGCTTACTTGGGTGCACACACCCCACTTTCTGACTGTCCCAACACTAGCGGGATAGGTTTCACATCTGCCCTTATTCTCCATTAACCCAATGGACATGAATGTACTGCACTGCAATGCCATGGATGGTAGCTGAGGCTCTGCAGTGCCCATATCTTTGTATTAATTCAGCGGATTATAGACATTCAACAGATGTAGTACGCGCAGCTGTCTAGACAAATGGAACGCCTCCTCTGTGCATGCGTTTACTTAAAGTGCATCTGACAGGTTCTCATGTTCTTCTGATTATGACTTAGTTTGGTGGTATAGTGGCAGTGGTAAATATTTATCATAGTTTTACATCAGTCAAGTTTAAGTTTGTTGAAAGAAAAATGTAAAAATAAAAGTACTGCTGTGTTCTAAAATGGAATCCCTCTCTCTATGTCATGATCAAGTGACATTTCATCGAAAATGAAGAAACAATTTACACGCAACCGATATAAATAATTTCCTGACAGTTTAAAAAATCGTTTAACAAAATAAAGGTGTTATCAGGTATTATTTGTCAAATCATAACTATAATGTAATTTATATTGATTTTGTTGTTTGGTCCTTGTTTGTTGTGGAATTACTTCTATGTCATCTCTTGCTTATGTCCAACCAGGAAGTACAATTATAAATGTCACCAAAATGGTAAAACTGGGGAAGAATATGCAAAATGTTTAGTAAAATCTTAAATATAATCATGTTCACTATGATTTCGTTAAATGTGTAGTTTATTCTGTCTGTTTTCCTTCTTCTTCTTCTTCTTCTTCTTCTTCTTCTTCTTCTTCTTCTTCTTCTTCTTCTTCTTCTTCTTCTTCTTCTTCTTCTGCTCTTAATTAGCCATAAACAGTATCCTATGAATGACTAAGAAAGGTTTATTATGGATTCAGCAATCTGCGATTATTGTGTTGCTGAATGAAAATATTTTATATGAATATATTTTATATATAGATACATACATACATAAAACACTGAAAAACAAAGAAAAAAAGCAAATTTGCCATAATTTCACACAAAAATAGGCTGGACAAAATTATTATTATTAACAAAATTATTGGCACCCTTTCATAAATAACTTCGTTTAAGCATGTGGTGCTCGTATTAACCCACCTAGGGCATATAATAGGTGTGGGTAATATAAAAATCACACCTGAAAGCAAATAAAAAGGAGAGAAGTTGACTTTCTCTCAGTTGACTCGCAGTGTGTGTCTTTGTGTCCCACACTAAGTATGGAGAACGAGTGAAGCGTGTTACCCAAAAAGAGGAACTGGAGAAGCAGAAGGCACTGCTGCAGCAAGAGGTGGACAAACTGGCAACAGTTTCCCAAAATGTGAGAAAGCCTAAATCATTCTGAGAAAACTTCTTGTGGACAGATGATGCTCTTTGGTAAAGCACATCATTCCACTGTTTATACTGAAAACGGAATGAGGCCTACAAAGAACAGGACAGTACGGTACAGTACCTCTGGCACTGTGTGCCTTGACTGTGTCTAAGGCATTATGAAATCCGAGCCATACCAAAGGATTTTGGGTCTCAATGTAGGACCCAGTGTCAGAAAGCTGGGTTTGCGCCTAAGATAATGGGTCTTCCTGCAGGACAATGACCCCTAACATACTTCAAAAACCCAGAAAAGGCAACAAAGCGCTGGAGAGTTCTGAAGTGTCCAGCAATTAGTCCAGATCTCAATCCCATTGAACACCTGTTGAGAGAGCTTTCCTGCCTTCCAACATGAGACACCTGGAGCAGTTTGCAAAGGAAGAGTGGTCCAAAATTCCGGTAGAGAGGTGTAAGAAGCTTATTGATGATTATAGAAAGCAAATTATCTCAGTTATTATTTTAAAAGTTAAGGGTGCGATTCATGTTGTCCACCCCATTTTTTGAGTTTTGTGTGAAATCATTCAAAATTTGCATCAAAAACATATGTATTATTATGATCATTATATTATTATTTTTATATTTTCTGTTTATATTCACTATTTTCAATACTTGTGGATATATTATTTTTTCTTTTGAATTGTTAATTGCCATGGCAACTGGGCTAATTTTTCATCAGTCTGAAACCCATTATATCTGTGCCTGTACAGAAAAGAAAATATTTCAAGCCATTTGTTTTCCATGACAGGGCACTAATAGTCAAGGTAGGATTCACAAAATGGAGTTTGCCAACCTAGAGAGAACTTGTATGTCCTTGACCCAGTTTGCAGGGCTTTATATCTGCAGTACTAGTCATGCACTAACTTCTTTTCAATAAAATGCATTGTTTACATTCCCTTTTAACTATGCTTTTTAACAGTCTTCTTCTTTCTTCTTTACAGAATAGTCTGTTGTGCAGGTGGACCCGGCTCTCGTGGCATGACTACCGCAAACAAAGGAAACAAGGCTTTGAAGGTAAATATGAAACACACTTTAAATTAGTATTGTTATAGTATTGAAGTATTAAATGACACAAGTGACATTTACTCCAACCGTATACATTTCAAGTTGACTTTTTGTGTCTTTATTGTTATTATTAGGTCTTGTTTTTTATCTTAGACACCATGTTGATTCTGTTGCTTAACCACTATTGCTCCACTTAAAAACTTTGGGCTTAACATGTTTAACTGTCCCAGGTGAAGCGGGAGCCCGGAGAGAATGGCACCAGCTTGACAGACGACGAGCTGGTGACCATGTCGGTACGGGAGTTGAACCAGCATCTCCGTGGCCTTACCAAAGAGGAAATTCTCCAGTTAAAACAGCGGAGACGTACTTTAAAGAACCGGGGGTATGCCGCCAGCTGCCGAGTGAAGCGTGTCACCCAAAAAGAGGAACTGGAGAAGCAGAAGGCTCTGCTGCAGCAGGAGGTGGACAAACTGGCAACAGAAAACGCCAGTATGAAGGTGGAGTTGGACGCGCTGCGCTCAAAATATGAGGCCCTCCAGAGCTTTGCCAGGACTGTGGCCCGTAACCCCGTCACCACAAGGGCTCCAATGGCCTCTGTCATTGGGCCACTCATTCCTGGTAAAGTAGCTGCCACCAGCGTCATCACCATTGTCAAGTCCAAAACCGAAGCTAGATCGTAGTAGCAGAATGGGTCGTATGGAGAGTGGTGTGATTTGTAACATGGCATTGGGTTAGCTTTGGGAGTTCATAACGTATGCTTTCTTGATTAATCAAAAAATAAATAAATAAAGAGTTTTGGTAGATGCTTTCAAAAGGAGAACTTGTATACTCCCAATACCATAGGTATTCTGTGTTGCGCAATTCATATTGGGACATTATTCTGCACACAAAAAATTATTGATCAAAAAATAACCTTTGTGCATAAATACTGAAAAAAGCATAAGCTTTAGCTAACCCTTTGTCCTGTTATTATGCACTGTCTCAGAATGTTTAAATTCAAGCAAATTGTTGGTATAAAAACGTGTCTTTAAATCAGCTTGACAAAACCCAAATCTACTCAAATTGTGAAATTGTTGGTTTTAGCTGTCAGGACGTAAACGTGAAGTGATGCATTCAAATTCAGTATCTGCTTCTGTTTACACCTTTGTGACAGACGTTAATGAACTTGTCATTGTCAATATGACTGGTAGATGCAATAATATATTATTATGTATGCACTGAAAGTACAAAGAGGTCTATTATATTTATGGCAAAAACGATCAGCGGTTCTAAAGGATATTGTTGCAGAGCGGAGTGCCATTCCAGTGTGACAAGCTTCCTCAACAATATCTGCAAAACCTGAATGTTATTACAGTACAATACCTTCGTAATTTGTGGATACGTCATAGACCACAAAACCAATTTTCGCTCATATATGTTCAAGTTATTTTCATTTCAAGATATTTATTGCTTTTTTTGTAATTACCATCAAACATTTCCAAAAGAAAACTTTACTCAAGCTTTACTGTTTGAATTGTTAAGGTGTTAAGGAAACTTTGTCTAATGTTTAGTTTATGTTTTTATTACAACATAGATTACTTCCATTGTTTATATAAACATACAAAAAAAAAAAAAAATCCTGTGATATCTCTTTTTGCAATTGTACCGAAAGTGGCTTACTATTGAAGTCTGATAGCTTTTCTAGTGACTAGGCGCGTACTGTGGGGTAGCGCGTGATGTGATGTGTAAGTGACAAGTTGGCAGTGTCGTTCACTGTATAGATGTCAAAAAGCTGTGCTATTATAAAACAAATCTGTAGAGCTAAACTAGGTGGTGTAAACAAGGTCAAATGTCTTGTGCATAACGGCATCTGTGATTTCCCTTTGCTTCCTTGGTGTTTGTTACAAACATAAACTCATTACAAGTTCACCATAACGAGCCAGGTAAGGCAGAAATCTGGGTATCTGGTAAAAAGCTCAAATTTATGATTGTTTTTGTCCCTTGGAAAAAATAGGATTTTCATTTTACAATTGCTTTGTCTTTAATGCCTTCACATAAGATTCAAAAGTAATAACTTAATAAAATCAATTAACTCACTATTTTTGTCAAAATAAAATAAAATCACAGAAATCTATCAATTAACTTCAACAGCGCAGCACTGCAAATAAAAGGTTTACCCACTGAACTTTTGTATACTGTACAAGTGGTAGGCGTTGATTGAGGGTCTCTTATGCACTAAGCTCCTGCTTGTTTTGCTCAGGACAAAACAGGTCACTCTAAAAAAATGAAAAGGCTTTTTAAACAAAAAGCAGGAATGGCAGCTCTTTTTTCTGTTATCTCCCTCTCTCTATTGTTTTTAAAAAGCATTTCATAAAGGGCTTTTTCAATCAACACTCGGAAAGACACACAGGCACGACCATGTAAAATTACAATCAACAGCAGCTGCCACTGGTACTTCTCCCTTCCTTCTGTGCCAAGTACAGTCCTCTAAAAAAGGAATTTACCCCTGAAGATGCTTTACAACTCAAGGTGAAAGTAGTTGTTGGGTAATGACAGAATGTTCTTCATCCAGCTCTCACTTGCCTGCTGGTCAAACTGTCTATAAGCATGTTGAGCTCATAAGTACCACTTCTCGCAGCTCTATGCTCCATTGGTTGGTGGCCATACACTCTCCTCACAACATGCTTGGCAAACTTACATTGACTGGTAACTGTTGGAAAAATGTATATCTGAAATCTCTACATAGCCCAGTATTGGTGTTGACGTCCGTATTGCTGTGGCTGTCTCGTGGAGTGAATCTTTTTTCTGTGTCAAGTGTCTTTTTAAAGGTGTTCCAAAGCGGCACCGTTCGACCAATCTCTCAGTCTGCGCTAAAGATGGCTGTCTCTCACACAGGTGTATAGTATGTAGCTACAAGTAGGTATTACTGACCATTGTGAAAAAAGTGACCCTTAATATGCAACTCAGTGGAAAGGTGTGAAAGATAGTCGTAAGATGAATCAATATTGTCATAGTGCTTATGGTCTGTTATTTAAAATTTTGTACTTGTTTTTATTGTATTATATTTCTTCCATTGTATGCTCCAATTCAAGAGCAGTTGGCCCTTCCTTATAACGTGTATCACATTGTGTATGTGAGAGCAGTTCTGGTGGTTGCACTCAAGCCTTACTCACACATTTTAATCTTAACATTGCTGAAATACTCACCCATAAATCAGACATCGGTCAGGTATTTGTTACAGTTGCTTTGTCATAAGGGCCATTTGCAATATTTTTTTCTTTTGTAGTGTTTTTTCCTGCTGCTACACCAGTTGCTTATGCTTGTTGTTTGCTGTAGCGTCATTGACACTCTGCGTTTCGATCCGAGAACTGTATGTCATTTATCAGTTTTTGTTTGAACTGGTTTACGCCTATTTCCCATTGTTTTTGTTGTTACATGTTCAGGACGATAGATAAAAGCATATAGCTCTTGACATTGGCTTTGTCCATGAAATAATGCTTTGTAACAGTTGACTGTGCTGTTTGTATTCATGGAGTGGGTCTGTGTTCTGAAGCTATAAAAATCTGATGAAAGTAAGTAATACAAAGTTTGGTTTGTTATTTTTCTGTATGGGTTGTAATAAATATTGCAGTACTTTGTATGAAAAAACAATAGTTAATTGTAACTATTTATAAATTAAATTATTGTACTTTTGCAATGTAGATAAGTACTATGTATTCATATACAGTCACAACTGTGGATTTAAATGTGATTCTCTGAGGTGTCTAAGTTATTGATGTACATATTGTATGTTTGTTGATACAGCTTACATTATTTTCTATAAGACTAATAAAATGTTTTGAAAAAGGCTTCATAGCTGTACTTGATGGTCATGTGTCTGAACACTTTTTAACGCTTCTTAAATTGGGGTTTGTCTTTTTGTGGTGTCATTGACCCAGTTCGATACTTGTAAAAATAATCTGGCGGGAAAGGCTTTTGCCGTCCAGGGTGGGTTTGAAGACAGCGATCATTTAGATGGCACAATTTCTTTTTCTGTGATCCAAAAAAAGCTGTGGGTGACCCACTTTGGCTAACCTCAGTGGACATATTTTTGGCCCGACACGAGTAAAACATTAGAGTCATGAAGGATGTCTAGGTGTGCTTGTCCTAGATTATAAGGAGTAGTGAGTTAGTCATCTTTGCTCCCTGTGGGCTTCTGAAGCCCCCTCTGTCTCAGCACACCTCATCAAACATCAGCCTCCTCAGCAGCGCCTCAGCTCTACACATTCAAAATACATCTCTAGAGAACAGCCACAGACAAAGAGACAGATGGCTGGAGACGCACATCTTACACTCCATCCTGCAGGGCAAGTCCAAACCCCACCGCCTATTCCAAAAGCACCTCTTTCTAATGGGCCACTCCTTCAGGCCTGGGTGACCTGTGCCTCACAGAGCTCTCCTCAGGTGTCTGCTCCAGACAAGAGGACAGCCTCTGAAGACTTGATTAATTTGGTGGGCTGGGTTAAGGTGAGCTGGTGGGCAATCTAGGACAGCATTCTTCATCTTCACCCACTTCTGCAGCAGGTGCCTGCCCCAATTCTGAGACAACAGCTTCTGCACAATTAATGTTGCCATCCTCCTCATCAGCAAGTGTTAATGCATTGCGAGTGCTGACAAAACCTGGAACAAACCACACCATGGAAAATCATCAAATGGTGTCAAGTGACAAATGGCACAAAGAGAAGGCTGTTCGATACTATGCAGCCATCTGTACCTTTAACACTGTCTATAACGTCCTGTATTCATGTGAAAGGTAAAATGTGATGTGATGTGCTCAATTCAAGTTATGTTACAGGTGTAGAACAAAAGTATCAGGTGGTTCAAAAACAATGTTTGTCTTTGACATATTTAGCTCTCTAGCTCCCCCTGCTGCTACAAAGGCCTATTTGCAATTGGGCCACATGTTTCAGTTGGCCACTTGTCTTTTTCTAAAATAAATCATATTCTTCAGTTTTTGTTATGTGGGTATTAAATTATGACAGATCAAGTCCTGGTTTCTGGTTCTGTTAGTCAGAAATTGCAGACACGCCAAATACGCAAGGAAACAGCCTACCTGGTGACCATTTCAATTTGAGGACAATTACCACTGTTAATAAAGTATGTTTATTCGATATTTTGGAGTTTAATATGAGGGAAATGGATGGACCAATTAGATAGTGCTGTGACTGCTGATTTTTTTTTTTTTTTTCTACAAAGTTATTTCTGATTTTTATATTTTCTAACGTTAAACCTATCCTCTAGACAATCTGCCATGGGACAGTAAAACATTATTACAGGCTAATATCGTCACAGGCAACCTTGAGGTGCGTTCACATTTCCATACACACCATCGTGTCATAATTAGGACCAAAGTCTTATGCTTAGACTAATTTGGGCTCAACTGCACCAACCAAAACTGTGAACGCACCATAACAACGCACAGACGATGAGACAGAAACGGGTTCCTTAAACATCCTCATAGCACTAGGCTTGTAAATGTTGCTGTCTAAAAGAGGGCACCGTCGACAGACTCGACGCAGAGAGCGTCGTGCGTCATGCGTCGGGGAGGCGTTGGCGCATCTGCTTGTCCTGTTGGATGTTTAGTCGCCGCGATTCTGATAGAGACGGGCAACCGATTATCCTGTGCGGGAATATTTTACACATTTCTGTCAGATTGTCCCTGTCTCTCTTGTATTTAAAGAAGACAAGCTCGCTGCATCATAGTCAACATGATTAAAAACGGCCATCACCAGCATCCAACGAGCACGGCGACAGGGAAAGACGCAGGCACGACCCCCGCTGCAGCAGCATGCAGTCCTGAGAAGAGGAGACGAAAGATCCGAGTGTGGTGTGATGGTTGGTGAGTAGTCTACTACTGATCTGACAAGGTTATCAGATGATGCTAAATCACGCATTGCACGATAATGAATGAATGCAAAGCTCCGTCTGTCAGTGGGACAGGCCTGCTGACTTTTCTAGGACCATCCCATTTAAGACTGTTGGGTGTATGAGCATTCACAAAGTGAACTTCTCATCTGTAAGGACCGAAACTTTTCTAGTCCAGTCTATAAATACTGTTTTAGTACCGGCACATCTTGTTACTTTATTTCTGAGCGGCCCTCAATAGTACACAGCACAGCTAGGTGCAGTTGTATGACCTTTGCTAGAAGCAATGACTGCAAAACAGCCAAACCCGTGAGGGCACTACACGGACAAATTTGGCTAAACTGGACGGCTGGACTGTACATTGCTTAAACCACCACCATCACTTATTCCAAATTTGATTACGAAATTGAATTGGGTACTGGCTATATTAATTCATTATAACTAATAATAATTGCAAAATGCGAGTATAGCTTCAAATATGTGTATTTTATTTCTATGTCTAATATTTTACATAACGTGTTAGTGTCTGCCCCTGGTTGATGACTCTGCCATGCCTGTAGGACTACAGAAGATTTTGTCTATGACCAGGATTATAGCGCCTTTCTTTAAAAAATTCCTGCCCATTAGGTGTGGTGGCCGGGCTGTGGTTTGGTGGAATGTTACAGAATATTTGGGATGCCACTATATTAACCGGTGGGATGAGCATGCAAAAAGCGCCTATGTCAACAAAGCTCATGACATCAACCCCTGCTGCACACACCTGCAGTGCCTCTGCTCTGAAGCCATACACCAGAGAACACTTGCACTTGCACAATACACTTATGCTTTCAGACTTTTTGGTTTGTTACACATAAGTTTAAAGACCACTTGTTAATGATGATGTAGGTGTCAAAGTTCACTTCCACTGTGTATCTGCTGACTATGTGAATCTATAGACACCAAGACACAAACTCCAGCGCATTTTTTCAACTTGCCATGTACATTCAGTAAACTAAATAGTGGTTAAGCTTTGTCCTTTTGATGCTTTGGTGCACTTTGGGTGTCCACTAACAGTTTCTACCAATTAATATTTAATTCCTGCAGCGTAACACTGTCATGATCCTCCCCCTCTAAAAAATACAAGAGGAATACAGTCACTAGAAGGTCACCAAGAAATCAAGCATGTCTTTAGACGCAAACAACCGCCACTGCATTGTTTTTATTATGTCGTTTTTAACACTGTGGCAATCTCAGATGACATTTTCATTAAAAAAAAAAAAAAAAAAATCAGTAACTCACACCATGTGTTCATAAGCTCATAAGCAAGGTAGGTGAAATGTCTTGCCTAAGGACACAAGGGCTAGAATCACTGAGATTGGGCATTGACGAGGCTGTAACGTCATCTCAAAATACTTACATATGCCAATTTAGATTCAAAGCGAATTGCATATTTCTTCATCTCATTTTATATCATTTTTGTTGGGGAGTTTTATGTTTTCCGTATACTGTTGCTCTTGACTTAACTGTCTAACCTTGCAGGGCTTCTTTGTTGTATAGTGTTTTGTTTGTAATATCTGACACATTCTAGTTACAAAAAAATCTATCTGTTTATAAAAATATATGTTCATATGTGTGCCTATAGAATCAAAACAAACTTTTATGTACTTTTTTTTTTTTCAGCTATGATATGGTACACTATGGCCACTCTAACCAGCTGCGACAGGCCAAAGCTATGGGAAATTACCTCATTGTTGGAGTGCACACTGACAGTAAGATGCTATATTTTCTTAAGTTGTAAATAACCAAATAAATACAAACATTTATAATTTCAATTTTTTCTATCATATTGTCTTGTGATTATTTTCATGGTACTGTAGAAAACTAAACAAAACACTTTTAATTGTCTTCTAGGTGAAATTGCAAAGCACAAAGGCCCACCAGTGTTCACTCAGGAAGAACGGTACAAGATGGTGCGGGCAATAAAATGGGTAGATGAGGTGGTAGAAGGAGCCCCTTATGTCACAACGTTGGAGACACTTGACAAATTCAACTGTGACTTCTGTGTACATGGAGGTATCTCACTCTCTTTGTAACTTCACTAAATGCACATCTCAATGTTTACTATAAAATGCTAAATAATTTAGATGATATAACACTGACCGTCGATGGAAAAGACACATATGAAGAGGTGAAGAAATCTGGCCGGTACAGGTGATGCCTATTTTCCCTTCTGAAAACATAGAACTATTATTTACAAAAATAAAGTTGTCAGTTATTGGTTTGTCATGTATTTACAGAGAATGTAAGCGAACACAGGGCGTTTCCACCACAGACCTGGTGGGCAGAATGCTGCTTATGACCAAAGCACATCACAGCAACATAGTGGGTGCAACTCTGGTTTATGTGTGTCCACTTAGATCATCTTAAACACCTTGATATGCTTTTCTTTCTTGTCTAGGATAGCTCAAATTATCAACAGCACACAGACAATTTTGGGAAAGTAAGTACACATTTTACTTTCTAATACTTTCATTTGTTGTTGTCATTTGGATTATATATGATTTTGTGTTAATATTGTGGGATTGTTGTGTCACCATGAATATTTTTGGGGAAGCCTTTATTTCACAAAAGTACTTAGTGACAACTTCTTTGTGTAATGTGGTTGACATATTCACAGTTTTGATTATAAAAATAGGTATATATTATAATAAGTGCATTATTTTAGGAGGTGGTAGTGTCATAAACATGTAATAGTTTCTTTACATAGTGATACTGATGCACTGATGAATATTATGTGAAATATATAAATTATTGTACAGCCATAAAGTGATATTATCCATGTAGTCCATAACATATTGAATTGCGAGGGACTGTGTGATTCCCAGCCTTAACAATAATGTGACAGAGAAGTTGTCACTGAAGTAGCCAAAACCATGCTGGCCAGATGTCAACCATTGACAAACATAGAGCTTTAGTGTGGGGCCACTTGATAATCATGCTGCATTGCCTCCCCTTCAAACTGAAGGCCACTGTTCCTTGGTGAGAAAGTAACTGCATGCAGTGGATCAAAAGAGTAATAACCAAATAAATGTGGGATGTGCCAATTTGGCTGAACACTTTCTGCTTCAAGGTTGTTCTCATTCAACATTTTACAACGTTTTGGAATTGCCTCATTTTAAGTCAACATTTAATTTAATTATTGTGTATTGATGTGGTTTGTTTTTATTCAGGGATCCCATGCCCATAAGGGCCATAGTCCTTGGACAGGGGTTTCACAGTTCCTCCAAACCTCTCAGAAGATCATCCAGTTTGCTTCAGGACAAGAGCCACAGCCCGGTGACACTATCATATACGTAGCCGGAGCCTTTGACCTATTCCGTATCCATTTATCACTTAGCAGTACTAACCTCATACTCTAGGAAGTGACTTAGCAGTTTTCATATTGTATTGACAAATGTGCTTTGAATAGAGGAAACACAGTAAAGTATTTAAAAATACATATCCTTATCTCATGTTGTATCAGACATCGGGCATGTTGACTTTTTGGAAGCAGTGCATAAGCTCTCAGACAAGCCATACATTATAGTGGGATTGCACTTTGATCAAGTAAGACTCTCTCTTCTGTTTGTTTAAATACAAATCCTGTGGCAGCATTTTGACTTGTCGCTCTAATTTTAGGAGGTTAATCGGTACAAAGGCAAAAATTACCCTATCATGAATATCCACGAGAGAACGCTCAGTGTCCTGGCATGTCGAGTAGGTGATTTTCGACACAAAATGGCTTGATTCATAACAACTTTAAGTAAATACACAATTGTACATTTTACAGTATGTATCAGAAGTTGTGATTGGTGCCCCATTTGCTGTCACAAAGGATTTACTTGAGCATTTTAAGGTAAAAAGCACAATGCTAATTCCATATTAACAATTCTACTTTAAAGGAGAACACTGAGTCATGTATGACTTTTACAGGTTGATCTAGTTTGTCACGGAAAGACGCAAATATATCCCGCCAAGGATGGCTCTGATCCTTATGTTGTAAGGCTCATACTGTCTATTAATTTCTGTTAAGTTTTCATAATAGGATGAAATGTTTTCATTATATTACCTAGGAGCCTAGAAGAATAGGAATCTTACGTACAGTTGACAGTGGGAACAGCCTCACTACTGATGCAATTGTACAGAGAATAATCAAAAATAGGTAAAATAAAGGTGTATTTTATGTTTGTGATGTTGCATAGAAGGAATTTATAGACTTATTTGTCTTTTTCAGATTGCAGTTTGAGGCTAGAAACCAGAAGAAGGAAGCCAAAGAGATTGCAGTCATTCAAGCCATGAAAAGACAAGAAGAGGAAAAGAGTAAAGGCAGAGCCCAGACTGTCAAGTCAAAATAAGTGTCAACCCATCTCCGACAAACCCATCTATTTGAACTCCCACCAATCAAATGTGTGTTATGAGACACTACTGATAGCAGTCTTTACATTTTATACCAGTGCTGTGCAGTCTATTATCGCACAAGCAGATACTCAACATCTCTGTGAAGTTATTCTCAGTGTTTTACTATACATATGCAAGGTCCTGTCTCTCCTGTAGCAGTATTACGGATGTGCTGATGCACATGAGTAAATCACACAGGTGCTTGGGCCACAAAATATAGTATCTATTGGTTTACAGCTATATTTTGGACAATAATATATAAAATGATACATTGACATGTAGGTTATTTTTTTCGTTCTGATTAATGTTAACACTTAATGTTGTGATGCAGGTGGTAAGCTGGAGGCATTACACTTTATATGGCACTTTTGTTGCCTTTTTAGCACTGTAATTTTACTGTGTATACTGTATTTATATGTATTTATGTAATATAAAAATATATATATATATTGGGAATGCTTGAACCACTGGGGTTTTGGAGGATAGGACATGCAACTCAGTTGTTTGGATGTGCAAAGGTAGTGAGAATAGAATTTATAAACATTTATGAAACCTCATGTGTATTTGCTACTGACAGTACAAGCACTGACTCATAGACTATTCTGGTTCTGGTTTATCTTTCCAAACAGACAAGTTTCAACAAAAAAACATGTGGCCTCTATGCACTTATATTATTGGAGTGCATTATAATCCTACTCATTAGATTTATCATGAGCAGCACAGATGATTGTTTCAGTTCAAACGTGTTTAGCTTTTATTTGTATTATATGCCTTTAAACACCATTCTACTATGCCACATTTACTTGACAATTGTTATTTTGAACTGTACAAATTTACTTCTGTATCATATGAAACTGGATTTGAAGTATATTTTTTGTAGATCATATTTTTCTCACATTTTGTTGGAGATATTTGAGATATGTTTGTAAGATTAATCAAAGCCCCACTGCATAGGATTTCGCCAAAAACTAAAAAAAAAATTAAACTATTTATTTTATAACTGGTGTTTTTGTTGCAGATAAAAACGTTGTAAAACATGCACCCTAACTATCATTGGGCCCTCTTCTCCACAGACCAGACTCATAACTTGACCTGGTGGACGGCATTATGCTGCTTGTCTCCACGGAGATCTATTTATTGCTTTGCCTGGAGTTTTCCACAGAATGGCATGAAGTGGATCTGTTTCCATAGAGAATGTTGTAAAGTTTGGTATTAACTTTTTATCCCTTTGAAGGCATCAATAAGAATGATAGTAAAACGAAAATAATATGATATACATAAAATAATCTAATATTCAGCAATATTGAAATTAATTTTTAATATACAACAATCTCAAGAAAAGCACAAGCAACCACTTTCATTATACTCTTCTTTTATTTTATACATAAGCCACGTTTGGAGCATTACGACGTCACAGTTGCGCTTGAACCCACGCATGCAGCAGATGCCTCTAATTAATGATGACCACGCCCCTTCTCCTCATCTCCCAAATCGACATGGTGAACAGGCCTATTCGACGTCAAACTGACCATGCCCTGCTGTTTTAATATACTTCCATCCTCACTGCAGGTAGATGTTTTCCGGTTTCATGCAACGATACTTTTCATGAGTTTAATAAATATTCTGCTGCATAGATGTGCATGGGACTGTGCCTCAGACAGCATGTCACTGAAGAAGGGAAAAAGGCCAAACTGAAAAACACTCAAATAGAGCTAGACCTTTCCAAACAAGCCAAAATTGAAGCAAATGTCGTGAAAATTCTTCTTCTTGGTACGTGAAGTTTAGGTTATTTCAAATGATTTCCAGATTTGACCTATGGCTGTTTATTTTTCAGGCACAGCTGAAAGTGGTAAGAGCACGTTGATCAAACAAATAAAGATAATCCATAGTCATGGTTTTTCTGAACAGGAGCTCCTCAGCTTTAAGGTAATGCATATGTGGATGTAACAGCACAGTGAGCACAAATGAAACGATACCACAAGTACAAATCTGTCTTTCCAGCCTGCAGTATTCGACAACCTCCTCACTTCAATGAAGCGTGTCCTCCTGGGCATGGGGATGCTGAGGATTAATCTAGCCAATAAAGGAAACGAGGTGAAGCAAAGTGTTCTCTAACATGTGGAGTGTTGCAGTTGCTTGTTGGCACTCTAGATGGCAGTCTACTCACAGTGCTTGCTGCGTGAATACAAATTGAAAACGTCTCTTATTAGAAGTAAAATCATCCATCCAAAGTAAACAGTTAATTTAATTTACTCATGCATTTTGCCTAGATAAAAGTAAAGGAAATAGATTTCTTGTTGCCAATCCAGGAGAAGTACTCTATCTGTTTGGGCCTATTTTATATACTTTTTTCTCTGTTGTATTAGTAGTATTTTTAGTAGTATTAGTTTTATGTTGCATCTTCATCTTGTGAGTAGTGTTCACTGGCAATACAACCTTTCTGATTATGACTATGGTTTGGGAAAATACAATAAAGGCCACACCAGGGGAGTAGACCGGGGGGGGGCACAGGGTCTTAGGCCCCAGAATCGGACCCTCTTCCTATTAATTTATATTAGAGGGGGGCCCAGGTGAGGCTTCTTACCCTCAGCCCCCATCAAATGACTAAATTGCATCATTAAAAGTGTACGAAAACGTTATACTTCACTTAATATCGAGTTGTCATTGTACTATGCTTCAGGTGCATGCCCGTTCAATCCTGTCGTGCGGCCAGTGTTTGGGGGAGGACCAGGAGCTGCTTCCCTCTGTGGCCCATGCCCTCTGTGCTCTTTGGTCTGACCGTGGAGTCCGGTCCGCTGCAGCCAGAGGTTATGAGTTTGAACTGAACGACTCTGCCCTCTAGTGAGTAGTGTGTGACCTACGCTGCATGTTGCACACAATCCATTTACAACTCAGTGGAAATGTCAAGGGAAATTACCTTGTGAGAAGCAGCTCTCGTTTAGTCAGCAAAAGTAAGCCCAGTGCCAAGAATAGTGTCAGGAAATTATGCCATTGACAACAAGCTGGAAGGAGCGGACTAAACTGGGACTAAAAATAAACGTGAATTCAAAACTCCAGGGGGGAGACGTTTAAAAAAAAAACATTTAAATTGGAAAACACAAATGGATTTGAATACACAGATGCCAGACTATTGAGTTTATGTTCAAACGCTTTGAGATTGCGTTTACGTACTTATTGTGCTAATTCGTCACATATTGTGCTAATTCATCACCTTAAACCTTAGTATTACAAATTCACGTCTTAAAATATTACTACTTTTTTATATTACTACTTTTGATGACATGTTACATTAAGCGAGTTTCATTGTCAGCATAGCAAGGTTGAGATGGAGCTATCATATAAACCTCTTTTTTTCCTCCCTCCCACACTGCTGGACACCACATCAATTTCTCCCTCACGAAATATTGGATTAGTCATGACACTTTCGACTTCCCCAGAACCTGAAACCTTTAAAAAGTGTAAAATGATTTTCCTGGAAGAGCTTTAGCATCCCCTGGTTTTTGAGTCATACCAGTGATCTTTACAATAATCTAATCTACAATAATACTTTTTAGTCATTGTGTTACAGTTTAATTTAAATACTTTTCTTCTTTTCCCTACAGTTTCTTTGATAATTTGAGTCGAATCTTTTCTTCCAACTACATTCCTTCTGAGGCAGATGTTTTAAGAGTGCGAGTGCGAACCTGTGGGATCATAGAAACACAATTTCAAGTTAATGATTCTGTTTTTCGGTAAGACCATTTGCTTTCATCGTTGCTTTAGATATTACAGGGAGGTGTACATAATAATGCAGGAGTACATTTTTATCACACAGACCGACCAACCTTTTATTCTAAAGCTTTGTCATAGGCCTCAGTTATACGTATGGGTGAATTTAATACAAAAGCATCTCTATTTCCACTTTTGTGCGCAAACAATATATGTTTCAAACCACTGACCCTAACGGACGATCAAGGTTATTATTTGCAGGACATGTAGATTTTTGCAATGAACAAAAAGCTTAAAAGTGCACCATGAAACATTTCTGACGAGGGTTCACCACCTGCTTGTCTATTGAGGTTATTGCTTTGCCTGTAATTAAATTCATCCATCTTGCATGTTTTCAAATACATTTTTCAATGACTCAAATACCCTGAAAAACTCTCATTCTAACCTGAGAGGATTGCCTGTCCACAGACCTAACTTGCCTGGCTGGTTTTTATCTTACTCTTGTACTTTCTTGGCAAAACCATAGGATTTCCATGGAGACCATTAGGAGGAGGATGCTTCACCTGAAAAGTTGCATATTGCACCTTTAGTGAATATAGTAAAATAATCAGAACATGAATGCACAACAGCAATAATCTGGTTAAATGTAAAGTGAAGTAAGTTTACCCAGAATCCTAGAGCTCGGTAGGCTCCGTCACTGACGGTAAAGTCGGAGTCGAGTGGACCTCCCATCGCTCCTGCTTATGAAATATTAATGATCTCGCCTGTTTCATGAATATTAAAATGTAAAGAATACTGTCACCTCCTGTTAATTTTTCTCTTCCTGTACTCTACTCCTAGTCAGCCAATTCCTGGATTCAGCAAATCATAAATGGTACAAAATATGCTATACTTAGACGGCACAGATGAAAAAGTCTTAAATTTGGAGGTATACATTTGAAACTTTTTCTATAGTTTATTTGCACACATGTAAGGAAAATATTTTTAATTAAAAAAAAGGCATTTTACTGAAAAACTTTTAAATTTCTTGTGTCCTTGTGTTGACATATTAGATCAAATGAAAAGAAGGAAAATGACTACTGGTGTTTTGGGTATCTTATTCATAACAAGATCTTGTGAGAAGAAAAAACAGTTTAAAATGTAAATGTTGCCTAATTTTTTGGAGCTACAACTTTGAATTTTAATGATTTTTAACCTCATCATTAGTTGACTCAGTGTTGTACTTTTGATTCATGCATGTTTGAGCAATCTTATATTGTCCTGCAACAGAGGCTCAGTGAATCACTGATTTCACCTACCACCTATACCTGTAGACTTTATTGTGATTATTTGGAAAAGTAAATCTCTGGCTGATACGTGTAGAGTTTTAAAATGACATGCAACCACTTTCCAAAAATCAAAACTCAAAGGAAAATCTGCTGCTTGTTCCGATGAGATGACGCTGTGATACTATGAAGAGGTGAGGCTTATCAGTTCTGCAGTTTTGAACAGTGAGTCAATGGACCTGTTTCTGTTACTAAGCCGTTTTAGATAAATATTGTGCTTTACAAAATAGAAAATGATCTACTCTGGTCATAGCTCAATACTGTCGCTGAAAAAATTATAATATGTCTCCTTTAACAATTCAAGCTTCAATTAATTTTCCTGTAAAATCCTTCAAAGATGTGTTAAAACTGGCTGACCGGTGTTTCAAACCAGGAAAGGACAGATATCTAACTTGTTCCTATCCCTCACAAGCGCTAGTATTCACAATCATACATTTTCTAGCCCCTAGCACAACTTTCAGACGTTTTTCTGACCAAAAAGTGAAGCAGGCTCTTTCTTAAAAGTGTGCGATCTACTAAATGTTTTATAATTAGATGAAGTTAGTGCGCACTTGCATTTATGTCACAAAGTTCTTTTACAATGCATTTTATAGAATGAAAAACAAACTGTACAAATATATTATGGCAGAATTTGGGTAATTCAGTTTTGTACAAGAATGGAATGTTGTTTTTTTGAATGTGGGTGCTACTGTAAGAAAAATGTATTTTAAGAAAACTCCCTTTTTAATTTGCAATATACCATATAATAGATGCTGTTGATTAGGTGTCTTTTACCACTTGGCTGGTGTTGCCACATCACAACAAATCTTGACATTCTAAAAACGCGCAGTCAATGTGAACTGCAGGTGACAATTTAGTTTGACACCAGAGAAAAGGCTGTCAAATGCTACGCTTAACGCTAGAGTCATCAAGCTTGTTAGAGCCAACTCTTGACTCTGAGGATAAAAGCCTTAATGCCTCTGACATGTAATCTTGTGGCCCCGATGGGAACTTGTTACCTGTGTCGCCAAGACCCGGAGGTTCTTTGAGCGATAGTCCATATGCTGCATATGGATTTTGTTTTTCTTTATTGATTGCCATATTACTGTTGGGTGTCTGACTTTATACAAATTGGTGTTAAACTTGTTTACATTGACAGATTTTATGATGTTGGTGGACAGCGCAGTGAGCGAAGAAAGTGGCTTAACTGTTTTGACTGCATTGATGCCATTTTGTTTGTTGTGGCTCTAAGCTGCTATGATGGCACTTTGACAGAAGAGCCAATGGTATGTTACTCAAAGATAACAATAACTTTAACTGAGGTGGTTAAATAACTGATTCTCCTATTTAATAGAATAAATTACAGGCAAGTCTTGAACTCTTCACATCCATTTGCAACAATGGGATTTTTAACAATATGTCACTGGTAAGTCGTGCAGTCTTGTGCTCACTGTGGTGTGTGATCACAGCTGCCTCTTTTATATGAACATCTTTGAAACTGTTTTGTAGATTTTGTTCATGAACAAAACGGATCTTTTCCAAGAAAAGATTTTAAACTCTGGAAGACACCTAAAATTGTACCTGTCTTCATATACAGGTGAGTGAAAATAACATCTACAGAAAGCTGGTTGTTTACTGGGTTCTCTCCTGCCCCATGGGTAATGACTATTCTTTCTGACCGTGACTCGTGTGGGTTACTGTATACCTTAAGCACAGTGACAAAGAAAGAATGAACAGCCCTCAAGTTTCACTGTAAACATTTTTATTGCCTGATTTGTATTTATTTTTATGTTCTTCATCAGGAGCAAATTATGATGTGGATGCTGCTGCCAACTACATCACTGCCATGTTTTCATCGTGTAACACCAAAACTGACAGACCAGTGTATCATCACTTCACAACTGCGACAGACAGTGACACTATGCGTGTGGTCTTCCAGATGCTCTCTGAACAGATTTTAATGGAAAATATTGCAGCTGTCCAGTTGCAGTAAATGTGGTGTTTTTGTTGTGGGTTTTATATTCTGCCAACTTATAACATCTGATCTCAATACTTTAATAAAATGTATTTAAACAAAAAAAAAAAAAAAACTTGCCATTAGTTTTTTGAAAACATCGAATAAAATATAATTTATTTAATGTATTAAAGGATAATGAAACAAAAATATACTGTAACAAAATGTACAATATAAAGCCTAGGCCTGCAACATTTGGACCATAGCTATTTAATGAAAACTCCATTTTCGTTGGTACAATAATATAACATTTAATAACAAAATCAAAAAGAACCTCCGTGCAACAACTATATAAACCTCGCAGTGGTGGTCTCTGCATGCGTGGAACAGGCACCCTTGGGTGCGCGCCTCTCAGTCTGCTGCACAGTCCGCGGAGTCCAGAGAGAGGAAGACTTCAGCAGAGCATTTAAACGAGCCTTTCAGTTCTTGGAAGTGTTCACAACTCCGCAGGATTGGTGTAATTTCTTTTATGCAAACAGGCTGTGTGGAACAGAAAGATATTTAAGTAGCAATAGACGTTTTGAGATGTTGAACTTATGTCTATGATAGCATGTGGTTTAAGAGTTAAAAGTACAGATAGTGACTGACCATGGTCTTGAGGAAGAAACTGCGCGGCGTAAGTTCTGAGAGCAAGTTGGCCGCTGACTCTGCGCTGTCTGTCGGTTGCGTCTCGCCTCTCTTTGCGTATGGAGACCTCCGGATCCCGGACAACAAACCAGATGCTCTGCCCACCGAATAGTAGCTCGGTCCGCCGGCCATCTGTTTGTACCAGCCCTCCGTGGGACAGCAGGCTAACAGCACGAACAACACTGTGGTGCTGCAGATGAGTTTGAGGGACATCTCCATGCTGGAGGCTGGGATTGTGAGTCCTCTGTCACCGCTCAAAACGCACCGGCGCACATCTCCGCACTTTACTTATAGGTGAGCGTCGTCATAGTTTCGTCAGCGGGTCTTCGGGGATGAACTGATTACTCCTTTACGCATGGGTCCCATGTTTATTTTAGTAGGCATGTAGATGCAATGCTGTTTTATTTAACTCAGACCCTGGACATTCCAAGGAAAATGCTCAAATCTGAAACTTACCACCTGTGGGGCAAAAGTCTTTTTAGAAATAAAAGTGCAGAGTCTGCAGCCTGTTAGGCCCAACATGTGCATATATGCCACAATTCATGATTTAACATTTTTATTTCCAAGACAAAATTTGAAATAGGGCTATAAATTGGCTGAAAGAAACCAAATTAGTGCTAGTTTATCGGTTTTAGACCATCAGGAGATGTCTCTTTCCTTCTGACCACAGAGCTATTCCACCACTGTCTCACAACATTCCAAATGCAATCCACCATTGATGTACTATTTACATGGCAAAAGCTGCCATCCCAAGTGGCTTAAGCACAATATTCCATTTGTTCAACTACAACGGGTCCGCAGAATCTGCTACTTTGAGACCAAATCAGGAGAGATGATAGCCAGAGACAGATACAACAAGAACACTCACACAAAGCATACCATCAGGCTAAACATATAAACAGGGACTCTCTCTTGGAAAGAAATTAATTTAAAACCACAAAGGAACGTGTTTTTTTCACTACCACATACAGTAATGAGGCTAATAAAATAAAACAAATAATGAAAAGAAATTGGTGGTATTATCGAAAGTGGTGATACTTTTTCCAGAGCCTCCTCTTGTCAGCTTTAAAAGGTGTCCCACCCTCCAGGACAAAATGGTCCACAGTTACCAACCCCACCCACCCCCTACCCTTTCTAAAAGGACGTGGATCAAGACATATGGGTCCTAGAGTTGCAATAACTGCAATTATTGCAACAATATCCTGTAGACTAAAACTTTTATGGACTATCATTCAAATAAACAAATATAACATCAAACATTTTATTACATGTAAAACTACATTTGTCATCTACAGATTGATCTGCCAAATCTGCAAAGTTTTTTTTTTTTTTTTTCCCATTGGAATGACCAAAAGGCGCCTTCAGGACAAACTGGCGGAACGTAAATATGCAATCCGCACAGGCAACACAAATGATCCTATGGCCAGACACTTTTTGGAATTCCATAATAACAATCCTGCCTGTCTCCAAGCACATAGACCACATACCGGACACAATACAGAAAGGCAATAGACTTACGAGAAACTTTCTGGACCTATAATCTACAAGCCACTAAACACCCTGGACTGAATGAGGACCTTGATTTTAGTGTGTTTTTGTAGAATTTTACATGTCATTGTATTTAATGATTTTATTCCTTACATCTTTTTCACAGTCACTGTCCACTTAGGCTCACTTCCTACACCCCCCTCTACAGGTGGGGAAGTCCTATTGGTGGAACTCTAGTACACAGCATCACATGGTATTTTTTGAAATCTGTCCTCTCAGATGAAGGCCATTTAGGCTGAAACGCATTGGGGCTCATTGAGGTCCATAGAGACATGCCATAACTAATAAAGGCATTTTAATTTATAGAGAGTGCCTTGGTTTTTTTTCTTATTTTAATGCAATCCACCATTGACCAAAAGGCCTGACCCAATGGTGACCGCAGCCCTCAGGATAATAGCATGTTCCTCATTTGGAGTGCCAAATGGAGGCTACTTAAATAATATTACTCAAGCAGAAGAAAGCAGCAACCTTGAAAAATCGAATCCGAGTGAAGTTGTGGAGAAACTTTAGTCACTTGATTACTGTGTAATAATTTGTATGTAACATTTAAACTTTGATTTATGAGTTAATGTAATCATATATATATATATATATATATATATATATATATATATATATATATATATATATATATATATATAAAGTTAAGATGTAAGCTACGTCAACATAAAGCTTTTGTCACAGTAACAGTATCAATCTTCACAGAGGAAAAGACCCAAGTAAGACTCACACTGTGAAGTGTATTACTCATGAAGGAGTTCTAAAATGAATGTAACTACCTCAATTTATTCTACTTTTGCTGCCCTTTTACTGCAACACTGCAATTCCTCCTTTGTTAGACAAATAAATGTTCTCTTAACTTCTAACTGTCTTATAACAACAACAATAATACAATAATGTGCCATCCGCCCCTAAACTGCAGATAAATGTGCAATCATTAAAGTGTTCAACATAAAATATTTACAAACTTGAGCTAACAACACATGCAGAAATAATTTGCCTTCATAAATTAACTTAACTTAGCTTGTGTTTTATTGTGTGCAATGTGTATGATATGGACCACAGAATAATTATACAATACAAAAACATATTCTCTCATTTTCTCATACGAATGTTATAGGGATAATGCTGTACATCCCTAGTTGACTCTGCTGCTGCAGGGTGGATGGATCATGGATGACTCAGTTCACGTAACAGTCCCAAATGCATTAAGGTCATACAATACAAAACCAAATCACTGCTAAAGCGGAGTTCAACGTGGGAAAAATATAGGGATATATTTACACACAACAGCCATTCAGATTTAAAAATGGTCCACAAGAAAGTTACACTAATGTGATAACACTGACAGCTTGAGCTGTCTTAACCATTTTTGAAGAGTGATTCATCATCGCACCCCGGTCACACTAACTGATCGACTGTGTGTCCCCCACAGAGAGCAGCAGATGAGCTCGTGTCCTGATTATACTGCAGTCATAGGATCCATCCACCTTAGACTGTGCTGTCTCAAATCATCATAATCCATGATAGAAGGAAATCAAACACTGCTGCAATACACAATTGTTTATTATGAAAACGTGTTATTGGCCCCTGCAACCTCAAAGAGGCCTACAGGAGAACATTGGCACATGACAAGCCAGAGCCTCATGAAAGAGAAACATTGGGCCATTTTAGATTTAATATGCAGATGCTGCCATGCCACCAGATGCTGTACTTGGATGTCTGTCTGATGAACTGACTGTATTAGGCAACCGTGCCCCGAATGGGGCCCTCGCGTTGACACCAATCATGCTTCATGGCACAGGTGAGACTTCGCCGCTCTCTCCAAAGAGGCCAACTTTTTCGATCTTCTCTTAAAAAAGCCTGTGCATCCAGAGTGAGGGCAACTCTGCCACCTGCTGGAAAATTTGTAAAACTACATTTTAAGTCCCACACTGATAACTCACATGTTAATGTTTTATCAGTAGGCCTAAGTACTTCTATAGATTAGATTGCATTAGGTCAAGTCATCCGATTTGTTTAAACATTCTGCATTTTCTTAAGACGCGAATCAATCAGCCGATAAACTCTGACCAAAGTCTGATGAATCAAAAATCACAGTAAAAACCCTAACCTTTCACCGAAAATAGAAAAGGCAACTGTTTATAATAGGCTCGGAATACTAGTTTAGGCTCTATATCTCACGACAGCATATATTGGCCTCTAGTGCTGAGAGATGCCTAAGGCCTATTTGAATCACAAACTTTAGCAAAACATTTTAGGGGTTCTAATTTTGATTAAGGACTCTGATGTTATGTTTAGAATCAAAGAGAGCTTCTCCTCCATTTGCATTTGTCTTGTATCCTGTATTTGGCTAGTCCTATGTGCCTTGTTGTACAATGTATAATGGTCTTTAATGTTTGATCTGTATGTTCTTCACTACCTTTCATTTGCAATGTTATATACTTGCGCTGTTTTATAGCCTCACTCTCAATGTTGTGTTTGTCCAGGAACTGCAGATGAAAAATAGCATTTCTGGTACATAACAGAAATGTTTATAAATGCAGTCTCTAAATACCAATACCCTATTCAAATAAACTAAACTAAAACCAAATAGAAAGTTAACGCTCACAATGACACACCTAGTCAGGCAATTTCGGCAAACTATCATTGGGAACTCCCAGTTCAGATAAAACGAAACTCATGAAGTCTACGTTAGAAAAGGCGGAAATGAAAGTAGTGGCCAGTGTGAGTTTGAGTCTGTGGATGTGATGTTCGGACGCCCGTGAATGTGGCGCACGCAGGACACGCGCCATCATCCCGAGGTGAGTTTATCACGCTTTATCCCCCACCTGTCCCAAAAACACTAGCATGAAGGATTTTAGGCTGTCACCACAGCATCCGAAACTGCCAAATCAACACGAGCGAGGGTAACACAGTGCTAACAGCGCACGTAAGTTTGCAAGTTTGTCGTCCTCTGGCATTATGTTACGTGGGCCTACGATTGTCTATGACATTAAATTCATAGAGATTTTAGAAGAAAGTTAGCTAGCTTACATGTAGCGCTCACGTGACGGGGCACGTACACAGAGCCCTTTACGCAGTGCTTTTCATACGCACACGCACAGAGTAACATAAGTTATATCCTACACGAATAAATATATTTACATTGAATCATAGGGGCCTAGCAAGTATTATTATGTAGCTACGATTTGTTTGGGAGACACAATTAGGAAGTGGCTTAGCTTGTTCTGTCCTATCATTGGCTGCTGGCCTGGGATCGTGACATAGATGTTTTGTTAAAAAGTCATCTCTAGGCAGTGAAAGTAATGTATTTTTCGTAGAAAACATTGTAGGAGATAAACGCGTGTCTTCATTAGGCTAGAGTGTGATATACTTATACTTAATAATACCCGATTAAATATACCTTATGCTCATAAATCTAATGTAATTTTTGTGAAAATGTTAGGAGTGAGATCTCTGTTTTTCGCGGCTTTGTTAAGTTGTTTCACCACAGCATCAGGGCAGAAAACTCTAGCATTCCCCACAAGACAAATTAACCATATGTCAAAGTATTATATGCATTAACCGTGCTACCGACGCTGATTTTCATCGGGAATGTTGCGACTACCTTAAGTTTTGTTTTTGATTTACCGCCATTGGTATAAAATTAGCTTAGCATGTGAGAACAAAAGTGAAAGTAAAGTTGTTATACAGATCATATGTTTTACCTACAGATAACTTTCAGAGATGAAGTGCCCTGGTTGTACACATGACATTTTGGAGGAGAAACCAAACTTCTGCAGTAACTGTGGTAAAAAGTTATCATTACAACATGCTGTCATGCAAGGTAAGTGGATGATTAATCAGATGGTTAAGTGGGGTACTGTAATATGTTTTATACTTAAAATATAGACTTAGGGTAAAATAAACGCGGGTAAAATGACGCCGTGGTCTGAAAGCATCATAAGCAGTCTGTAATTGCAGCCTATAATAATCTAATATAAATATTTTTGATTTTACCCACTAGATGGCAGCCTCCTGTCACACTAACGGCCTATCTATGCACACACGTCACGTTTGTTTTGTCTTGATTTATGTCACGGGGCGATATGACTACTAAACAAACAAACAAACAAAACAAGAAAAACCTGAACATAAACAGTACAAGTCTTGATTAGAGCCATTAAACTCAAAGTCTCCAAAGTTTGTACATTTCAGCGCATGTATCTCTACTTTCTACTCCCTACATTTTTGAACTGGACTGTAAAGTAAAAGTATATTTTCTGCTGAAAAGGCTGAGTTTTTTTTTTTTACTATCTTCCAAAAGCCTCTATAGAGAAAAATAACTTGGAAAGTTGCCTATAATGACCAAAACCCAATAAATCAAGATTACAATTTGATGCTTTAATAGGTCTCCAAACAAACAATAATTACTTTTTTAAAGCAGTGCTTTATTACTTTTACTTGAGTAGATTTCAAAATGTGATACTTTTTTTGCTGCTGTATCTGTAATTTTAATTGGGTAGTCAAGTCAAGTCAAGTTTATTTATAAAGCACATTTAAAAACAACCACAATGGCCCAAAGTGCTGTACAAAGGCAGTATAAAATGCAATAAGACAAAACGTGCATTCAAAACAAGCTAAAATAAAATAATACAATACAAATGTTCTGCTCAGCTTGTGTTAAAATCCCGTGCAAACAAATGGGTTTTCAACAAAGTCTTAAAAATATTCAGAGATTGGGCCGTTCTAAAGTCCAGAGGAAGACCATTCCAGAGTCTGGGACCTGCCAAGCCCGGTCCCCTCTAGTTTTTTACTTTGATCTTGAGACGTCTAAGATCATGAGGTTTGCTGATCTCAACGCTCCACATGGAGCATGGACGGACAGAAGTTCTTAGAGATAAGGAGAAGCCAGCCCATTGAGACATTTAAAAACTATCATCCACCGCTGTTCAAACCACATATTTTGACTGACAAGACACAATATTATTGATATATTATTATATTATTATTATTATTATTAATATTGTCAATATTATTGACAATCTTCTCTCATCTTAATTAAAATGTGATTAACTGCACAGCCCTAAATGCTGGTTTGTGTTGTGATACATCTAGATACTGCTGCCACTGACGACACTGAAGAAAATAATGACAAATCTCCAAAACGTCTGAATGAAGATGCCAATCCAAAAAGAAGGGTAATGGTACCAAATCACTTTAGTGTAATTACTACTTATCGTGTGTAATTTCATAAAAAAAAAAATTTTCTTAGTTGCAATCTCTCTGTGGCCTAACATATGTGCGTTTTTTTAAAGTATTGATTTTCTGGTATTTTATAGAGAAAAAGAAAGAAGAAAGATAAGAAGAAAAAAGATGACAATATGTCAGCAGATACCGACCAATCTGATTTGTCACTTGTTCCAACTAATGACAACAAAGACATGAGACATCAACAAGGAGATGGGTCTGATAGTGAAAGCACAGTATCAATCCAAGAGCTTTCATCTTTGGAAGACCAGTCCACTTCAGGAAAGACAGCCACTGTTGATGCACCACAAGAGAACATGGAAGTCACTGAACAATGCTCTGAAGTGTTGAGGAACAGTCCAGCAAATCAACTCCCACCAAGTGAACCTATGGAAGAAGATAAAGCTGACATGGGTCAAACAACACCAGATGATAGTTGTGCCAGGACATCTGAAGACACACAAGTTGTGCATGAAAAAGGCCCTATGGTAATGGAAGATGCAGAAAAACATGCCCAGGCTGATCAGACACAAAAGAACACTCAAACACAATCCCAGGGCAAAGCTGCACCAGATTCTGATAAAACCACCAAGGCTACTGATCAGAGCAATGTTAAGAGTAGCAAGAAAAAATCTAAAAACAAAAATAATTCATCTACCCCCAACCAGTCACAGCAGGACCAAAATGGAAATGAGGAACCAAGGACCAAGCCACAAGAGCAAAAGCAAGAGATTGACCAGACAGTGAAGCCGCTCCCACCAAGTGAACCAATGGTGGAAGATGAAACCACCGTGAGTCAAAGTGTGCCAGATGATGGTACTACTCTTGCATCTGGAGACACAAAAGCTGTTAATGAGAAAACAGCTGTAGAAGGAAATGTAGAAAAACTAAGAAAACAGGGTGATCAGACAAATAGTCAGAATAAAGGATCCAACGCTGTCGATAAGTCTAAAAAAACACACGGCAATTCTCAAACCCAACATCCAAGTCACGGTACAGGCCAAGTACCGCAGCGCAATTCTGAGAAAGGGACCAAGGTTGATAACAAGGATGATAAAAGTACGAATACGAAAAACATCAAAAACAAGAAAGAATCAGACTCCAATGATCATAAACGTGACCAAAATGCAACCAAGGAGACCAAGCAACAGGAGAACAAAAAAAAAAATCAAGTGCCAAACCAAACTGCCAAAACTCAAATGGTTTTTGGTCCATTCTCAGAGGTATTGTATTTTATTTTGAACATTCTCCTTGACAACATAAAGTGTCATGTTCAAAATTAAATGTGAATATTTTTGTAGACTCAAAGTTCAGGCTCGAGTGTGGACCCACCAACGACCACAGTGGAGGATATGGAGGTAGAGCAGTCTGAGACCAGTCAGGCCTCAACAGAAGGACAAACATCAGAACCAGCTGACACAAGCAAGAACACTGAAGATAGGAATGTTGACAATGCAAGGCCCAGTGAAGCTGCTGCAGGACCACAAAAGTGATATAAACTTTTAATTTGTACATGCATATATTTTTGTTTCAGTCATTTGCACATTATTTAATTTACAAATTTTGACTATTTGTTTTAGGCCAAAAAAGAACAAAACAGTTGATGTACAAGACCGACTGGTTATATATTTTCACGCTGTTCTTTCAAAGCATTTCAAATTTGATCCAAATACCGATGGAATCTTCATCCAGGCAGGAAAATGTATTGGATCATGGGATGAAAACATAGTTGAACTACACCCAACTGGGTACTAGTATAAATATATGTTGATCTTGATTTGTTGTTTCCAATATTGATATTTTTTTGCTTTTATATAGTGATCTTGGAGAACATGGATTTCTAGTTGAGGGTGAATTGGTGACGAGCAAGTCAAAAGCTGCATGTGTGTCCATACCATACAAATACGTTGTCTACAAGAGTAAAAAGAGGAAATATGAGTATGAGTGCATTTACAAGCATGACAATCCTAGTCATGTGACCAATAGATGCTTATTTGTGAAAGACAAGCTCCTTAATTATGATGGTAACTTACTATGTTGTACATGCTTCAAATACTGTCCCGTTACTGTTTTTAATATACTTTTTTTAAATTACTTTTTTTAAACTTTACAGGAGCTTGGCATCAATATGATGACATAATATGTGTGGAACCAGAAAAGGGACTTATTAATTACTTCAAAGGAAAAATATTGCCACAACAAAAGATGGATTTGATTCAAGGCAGAGAAATTGCTGGTCAAATAATGCTTAAAACAATTTTTGATCTTCTCAAAGACTGCTCTGATGTTAATTTAAAGAATTTTCTGGCACAGTTGAACCAATTCTTTGAGGTTTACTCTGATCCTTTTGTTTATGAGAAGAAACAAATCAAATGGGACTCCCTGGGTTTTGGAAAAGAGGAGGTACATCTGCTTTAGATAAATTTGTAAAAATCTCAAATGACACGTGACACAAGGTTAATCATTTCATTTTGTTTTTAGGTGAAAAATTTGCTTAAGAAGTTCATGTTGCATAACTTGGTCCCTCAGTTACTGAAGAACCAGGAGGGAAAAGCCCTCTATGTACAAGATCCAGTCAGGGCTGCTGTAATAATGCTCCATGTATGCAACAAATATGGCATTTTATTCGATAATGGAGAGCTCAGTCGTCTCTGCACTGCACTAAGTCTTCCTCAAAAAACCAAAGAAGACTTTGTTAAGTACTGGGAACAGTTTTCACATGATGCCACCATTTTCACAAAGTATTTGCTGCTTTATATATTCCTTACACATTTTAGTTATTACTGTCAAATGTTAATATTTTTGTTTAGTCTGACAGACCTGTTGATGTTACTGATAAATACTGCAAAGGCTCAGCACTTGCCCCATTGGATTTTGGTGCTGCCAATGATTCACCTTCTCAAAGGCATCACCAAGCCTTATGATGCATTAATTTCTGGTAACACAAGGGGTGTTCTGTCTTGGACCGGATTGGAGGGCATTCAAAACATTGAGACTGTGCGCTACATGTCAGATACAGACCGAAGGTAACAATTGCACTGTCTCTTTAGCTTCTGTTACTCTGACATTAATAAAAACTTAACATAATCATTCAGCATATGCCTGTACTTTTCAGAAGTCTAGTCAACCAGATAAAAAGTCATCTTCATCTTGGAGAGATAGATGTTCTTGTGGTGCGCTCCTGGTTATACTTAATTTCTTTAAGTGAACTGTTGGAATGCAGCATCATGTTAAAAACCGAACTTCTCGATATGCTTCATATTTTCCATCTAAAAGTTCCTAAAGACATCTCATATTATAATTTTGAGGTAAGTACATTTTGTATTGATGTCTGTTTAATATTGTAAAAAAAAAAAATCTATTTTCATTTCAGGATGTCTCTAAAATGATGGCACACATAAACGGAAATCTTGTTGAAAATAAATACAGGTGATGTATGCCTTGTATAAGTGATCTTAAGCAATTATTATTATTTTATTTTCATCTGTATCTAAATTACCACCGTTTCGTGTTGGATTGGATTCTTATAGTTCCTTCACAGATACTTATAGAAAGGAGTGCCTGAGTGTAGCAGTTAAACTACTGGACAAAATCTGCAAAGGATCGCCATATTTTACTAACTACACTGATATTTTTGTGTCCTGCACCCATCTTGTTGCATCTGTCTCAGACTTTGTTTCTTCTACATCTCTGGTATGCAAATTTCGTATGTATGTATGTAGATAGTAGTATGGATAGATGGATAGATGTATAGATAGATGGATAGAGTGTTAAGGTCACTTGGAAGTAAAAAGTAAAATATTCCCTACAGGAAACTTCACAAACGACAAAAAACCAGGCATCAACAAAAGATTCCTTAGATACTGCTCTGGACATAATCAGAAAAAGGATAAGTCAGTGTTTCAGTGGAAGTCTAACTAGGAATACACAAGAGATTGAGGTAAGTGATATACTTTCAGCAATAGGTTTTCCTATAACAACAGCATTCCTTGAAATGTAAAATATTTCTTCCCTATTCAGCTTTGGAATAACATTTTGTCTATCAAGTTCAAAGATGACATTTTCACAAAAGTGTGGAAAGACCAAATAACAAAGGATTTTGAGGGCAGGTACAAACAGGTACAGATGTGTTAATGTATGTTTTTTCACTCTTAAAAAAAAAATAAAATCCATAGACTATGAAAAATTATTTGCGTGTAACCACAGGAGTCTCCGCTGCAACAAATTGAATACTACTGCACAAACATAGAGCGCCTCAAGGGATCACATTCATATGTTGCATCATGTATTGAAGTGTGTGCTCTAGATGCTGTTACATCTTTATGCCAGGTATAAACTATTAACAGTAATTTAAAGTCAAAGCTCTTTTAATTCATTTCTCACATTATTAAACTAGTTCATTTCATGTATTGTTTTTCTTGCAGACAAAATCTGAAGGAAAGTTTCTTGAGAGGATTTCTTTGCAGTGGTTTGGAAAGTTTGGGAAACTAATCTCAGCGATAGTTGAGAAGTCATGGCCAAAACAGAGTGGAGGGGAATATTGTGAAGACGAAGAGACAATCCTGCGTCATCTCCTTTCCTGGACTGCTTCTAAAAATATTTTTCAGCTATATGGTATTTAATATTTGATTATAGCTACTGTATATCTATATCTCTATATCTCTTCATTGTAGAATTTTTATTTTGTACTCATAGTTGTAGGTGAGGAAGGGGTGCCGGAGAAGCTCTCTGATATTGCCAGTGAAAGAATTGCAATAGCCGTTTCAGCATTCACTGATGTTGTTAATCAGTTGGTTCATGGAAACATCAAGATTGGTTTGATCAACATAATTTTGGAGAAGAAAGATGAATTTTTAGAACTGACACAGATTGGTATGTGCAAGATAACACACATTTCCATAATGTTTCTATACTTTATTGGTTGAACTAACTAACATTTTGCCTCTGCAAATGAACAGAAGGTCTCACTGAAAAAGCACAATACAAAAATGCAGCTAAAATGAAAAGGCTTTTGCAGCAGAGGGAGAATGAAGTGAATGCTGTTTACCATGAGAAAGAGCTGGTGGATATTTTGGTAACAATGAGCAACAAACTTGAAGAATTTATAACAGGTGTGTGGCTACTTTCAATTTTAATCATTCTTTGTACCGCCTTTTTTGTTTGACCTTGTTTTATGTCATTGATAGTTGATGTTGATGACATAAAGAAGAGACGGGATGTTAACATTGAGGAAACACCGCTAAATAATTTTATGGAGGTTTATCTCTTTGATCAAATATTATCGGACAAGGCTGGTGCTGTCACATACTTTGAATTGGATAAAGATATCAGAGAAATGGCAGGAATAATGTACATATTCAGAGACAGCCATATCTTCAAAGTGTGTTGGGAACAACATGTGGAAGCTTTTGTGGGTGAAGAAAACTCTGATGACGAAGAGGAAGATGTTTCACTGGAAAGAATTCATGAAGAGATTTTTTTGGAGTGTCATAATGAGTATAAGGAAATCTATTTTTCTCTTAAGAATGGCAGTATTACACTTGAGAGGATCAATGACCTCTTCAAAGATTACAAGGATAAGTATGAAGAGTTGGGACAGGACCTGGAGATTATGTGCAACCTTGATCGGTCTGATGACAAACAGTGGGTCCACATTCGAGTTCAACAGATTGAACAGTTCCATGAGCTTCACCTGGCCGTGGCCTCTGCAGAGATCATATTAACAGTGAAACAGAACCTTCGTATTCGGGGTGACTTCAGCATTCTGGAGAACCTCATGAAAGTTGTAAGCAGTTCTTTATAAAAGGTTTTTCTATTATTATTATTATTATTATTTTTTTTTTTGTAAAATGTTTAATCTAGAACAAATGATTTCTTTGTTCTCTTATCTGTTTTTCTTCAGAATTCGTCAAACTTGAAGAAACTGAAGATTAATGAAATTGACAAAGATTTGATTCAAGCCAAAAAGGATCTGGAAGATATAACTAAGGAACGCAAAAACTGTCTTCGTGAGCTGGGACAATGGGGAAACTTTGTGCACTGGGTCAAAGAGGCCCTTGGAGGTAAAAATCCAAATACCCAGTATTCAGCTTTACACTTACACTAATAAAAGTCTAAACATATAACTATTTCTCAGATATCAATGAGCTGAAAGTGTTTGTTGACCTGGCCTCAATCTCCGCTGGAGAGAATGATATGGATGTGGACCGAGTTGCTTGTTTCCATGATGCTATCCTTGGATACTCCTCTATGCTTTATGAACTAAAGCAGGACTCAGATTTTCACAATTTCAGTATTGTGGTCCAGAAGCTTTGGAAAGCTTTGGAGAATGATCAAAACCTGCCTAAGAAACTGGTTTGATACTTCTTTTCTTTGCTGCATCAATATTTGTTAGTGTAACAATCTAACACTGTTTTATTTTGTAGCGAGATAGTGCTCGTCATCTTGAGTGGCTGAAAACTGTGAAAGATAGCCATGGCTCAGTGGAGTTATCGTCTCTTTCTTTAGCTTCATCCATCAACGAGAAAGGGATCTATGTCATCAGTGCACAAAGTGGAAAAAGGGTTAATGCCACCTTAGTCCATTTGCATTAATTGTATTTTTTGCTCTGAGTACAAATAATAATAATATTGATTCTTACCATCCAGCTAAGTCTTGACAAGGCCCTAAAGCTGCAGATTCCAGAGGAACATGATGATGATCAACAAATGAGAAAATATTCTCTTGAGGATCTGAGAGAACTGCAAAACAAACTTATGCTTATGTCTGGGAAGGGACATCAGGGACAGCATGAAGTGAATCATTTCACAGAGGTATTTTATTTTAATAATTCATATCAAGTAAAGATTTCTTTCTGTTGATGCTGCAATAGTTAAATTGCCTTACAAATTCTTACCGTTTGACTTTATACTTTTATGTTTGTGTATTTTCCAGGTTTTTGACAGTGTTCAGAGACTATCTGAGGCCTTTATTTCTTTGTACTCAGCTGGTAATCCTCTTTTCCGACACTGGGAAGCTCAGATTAGTTGCTGCACAAATGGCAATGACCCCAGTATTATGATGGACTTTAACCTTCACGGTGCCTTCAGTGCAGTTCTTATTGAGGGCAGCCTTGAGGAACAACTTCCTGATCTTTGTAGAAAAATTGAGATGTGTCTTAAATTCTGGATGGATTTTGTGGATAAACAAAGATCCCAGTACTACTATCTCAATTATTATACAGCTGAACAGATTGTATACCTATGCAGTCACCTCTCTCCACAAAATGTGTCCCATGTAGATGACCAAGCTCTGATGATGCTCTCTTTTGTCAAGCCTGACTGCTCCCCTGCAGACCTGAGACAGGTGTGGCATGAGCTCCAGTATGACTTACTTAATCTGCCACAAGAACAAAATGAGGATATTGCGTTTCAAACATTCACAATGGTAGAAAGCGTTATTTCTGATGTTGGCTGTGAATTCGACCACCAACCATCATTAGTCCAACAATCAAGTGGGCTGCAGAAATTTGATGTAATATGGAACACTTACATGAAAGACATGAAGGGTTCACTACCTGATGTTTTAGACTTGAGAACGCTTGGACGGCTGTTGGAAATACTTGCAAAAAAAGTCACAGAGAGTGAAAATGATGAAGATATTTCAGACGAAAATACAATATTTGTTTGTAGAGAACTTCCAAATGGCTTACATGTTGGAAAACCCAACCTGGTTATTTGTCCACATGAAGACATCTTGACATCTTGCATCTCCACCTACATGAGCAGCAAAAATGAGTCGCTACCAACCCATGATGAAGTGCTCTTATGTACCTCTACAACGCCTTATGAACAAGTAGAACTCTTCCTAAGACGCTGTCTCAGCCCTGGGTACAGTGGATACAAGATCTACTCGTTGCTTTATGCAGATCTACTGACATACGACGTGAGCTCTAAAGTAGAAAGCTTCTTTCAGCGCTTAAAGATTCAAAGCAGGAGAGACTACAGACTCGTTATATTCTGCAGCTCCGAACGAGAGCATGCTTACCTTCCATCTGCCTTTAGCCCCTACAAAGTACACATGGTTCCCCAGGATCCACTAGCGAGGATTCAGGAATACCTCCATGACCATTATGTTGTCCCTGAGGTTCACCGTAGTGCTGCAGCTGCATTCAAAGACAGGCTGTGTGTTGGTATTGTCTCATCCAGAAGAGCTGGTGTGGGTATGTAGTCTTGAGTTGTTCATTAACCATTTACAACTATGTGACCGTGTCCATGGATTTGATTTATTTTCAGGAAAATCCCTTTATATCAAG
This sequence comes from Rhinogobius similis, assembly GCA_019453435.1. Taxonomy (NCBI): domain Eukaryota; kingdom Metazoa; phylum Chordata; class Actinopteri; order Gobiiformes; family Gobiidae; genus Rhinogobius; species Rhinogobius similis. The sequence goes on from CM033631.1 coordinate 22,409,017, forward strand.
AGGCTGTATCAAAAACTAAAGCACACTGCCAGAAAGACAGTGATGAATTGCATTCGCTTGATTGAGCCTACTGTCAATGAGGATGCTGTCCTCCAGTCTCTTCTGAACCACATAGAGACAAAAGCCCTCACCGTGTTTCATTTTGATGTCACTTCCTCTGTAAGGTTTTTAAAATGTTATTAATTATAGCAAAACAAAAAATAACCTAGGTTATGTCATGCAACAGGTTCAACATGGACTGCATGAGTTTCTTTTCAAGCTGCTGTTTTTGCGCTGTCTTGTGGACTCTGAGGGCAAGGTGTGGAAGTGCAATGAGAAGCAGTTGTATCTAGTGGAGATCCTGGAGCAATCCAAAGCCACAGCACGTCAGGTAAGTCTTTTCTGTTCATTAATTAATTGTCTAATCGTATGGACCCATTGCCATCATGATTGAATAATTTTGTTTGCGTTGTAGGCTCAGAAATTCTTATTCACAGATGTGTTCCCAAATATCTTCTGCCGACCTCCAAAGGAGGTACTTGAAATAGAACTGAAGAAAAATGATGACCCCACTATATTTAATAGTGAAGATCCATTGATGGATGATGAAGAATTTCAAAGTGCAGCCTTTCAGCGACCTTATCAGTATCTCACACGATTTCATAACCATGCTGATCTGGATAGGTTCACATATAATGGCGTTGAAGGCTCACACAGTGAATGCCTTCAGATGCTTCTCATGCACTGTGGAATTGTGAACCCATCCTGGGCAGAACTACGAAACTTTGCATGGTTCCTCAATCTACAGCTTCAAGACTGCGAAACATCTGTCTTCTGTGATGCTGAGTTTATTGGAGACACTCTAGTTGGATTCAAAAGATTTGTTGTAGACTTTATGATTTTGATGGCTAAAGATTTTGCCACTCCGTCACTTAGTATTTCTGACCAGAGTCCTGGCAGGCCACAGATGGACCTTTCTGGTGTGAGAGAAGAAGACCTGGCTCCTTTCCTCATTCGAAAGAGATGGGAAACGGAACCACACCCATACATCTTTTTTAATGATGACCATGTGTCCATGACCTTTATAGGATTCCACCTTCAGCCCAACGATCACAATGCTGTTGATGCCATTGATCCTGGTTCAGGAAGAGTCATTAAAAGAAATGTTATGACTAAACAGCTATATGACGGCCTAAGACTGCAGAGAGTGCCTTTTAACATTGACTTTGACCGCCTTCCAAGAGGAGAGAAAATAGAACGAATGTGTAATGTACTTGGCATCCAGTGGCCTCTGGACCCAGATGAAACTTATGAGTTGACGACTGACAACATCCTCAAGATACTTGCGATCCACATGCGCTTCAGGTGTGGCATTCCAGTTATCATCATGGGAGAGACTGGGTGTGGGAAGACAAGGCTCATCAAATTTCTTTGTGAGTTACGAAAAAGTGGAGTGGCTACAGAGAACATGAAATTGGTCAAAGTCCATGGTGGAACAACTTCAGGCATGATTTATGCCAAAGTCAAAGATGCAGAAGCTATGGCTGCTATCAACAAACAGGACTATGGCTTTGATTCTGTGCTGTTCTTTGACGAGGCAAACACCACTGAGGCCATCAGCAGCATCAAGGAGGTCCTTTGTGACAAGACGGTTCAAGGAGAAGATCTGACATCTGGCTGTGGTCTACAGATCATAGCAGCATGCAATCCCTACCGCAAGCACACAGATGAGATGATTGAGAGACTAGAATCTGCAGGTTTAGGATACAGAGTACGAGCTGAGGAAACAGATGAAAAACTTGGATCAATTCCTCTACGGCAGTTAGTGTATCGAGTTCACGCCTTACCACCGAGCATGATCCCACTTGTGTGGGATTTTGGGCAGTTAAATAATGACACAGAGAAGATTTACATTCAGCAGATTGTACAAAGAGTAGTTCAATGTCATGCCATAGATGCAGTTTACATAGAAAGGATTGTGAATGTCCTCTCAGCCTCACAACAGTACATGCGTAAAAGAAAGGATGAATGCAGCTTTGTGAGTCTCAGAGATGTGGAACGCTGCATGCAGGCTTTTGTTTGGTTTTTGAAAAATCATGCAACATTCTTTGATGAGATTGACAATGATTCCAATCAATGCAGTGAAGACAGAGACGCTGTGCTGTGGTCTTTAGTTATGGCCACAGGAGTGTGCTATCACGCCTGTCTTGAGAACAAGGAAGGCTATAGGCAAACAGTCTCCAGAAACCTACAACCAGAATACACCCCACTTAAGATAAAACAAGAAATCATACTCATGCAGGATCTACTTCTCAGCGGGGTTCCAATGGGAGATACAATCGCAAGAAACAATGCTTTGAAAGAGAATGTTTTCATGATGGTGCTCTGCATTGAGCTTCGAATTCCGCTTTTTTTAGTTGGAAAACCTGGAAGCTCAAAATCTCTATCTAAGACCTTGGTGGCTGATGCAATGCAAGGGCAATCTGCTCATTCTGACATTTACAAAAGACTCAAACAGATCCACTTGGTGTCATTCCAGTGTAGCCCTCACTCTACCCCAGAGGGAATTATCAATACCTTCAAGCAGTGTGGACGCTTCCAGGAAGGAAAGAATTTGAAGGAGTACATTTCAGTTGTGGTCCTTGATGAGATTGGTCTGGCTGAAGACTCTCCAAAAATGCCTCTTAAAACGCTGCATCCGTTGCTTGAGGAAGGATGCATTGACGACGAACCACTGCCTCACAAAAAAGTCGGATTCATTGGAATATCGAACTGGGCTTTGGATCCAGCAAAAATGAACAGGGGAATTTTTGTTTCCCGCGGTGATCCGGATGAGAAGGAGCTTGTTGAAAGTGCTAAGGGTATATGCTCATCCGATAAGAGAGTTCTAGAAATGGTGAGAGACTGTTTCAAGCCATTTGCTAAAGGTTATTTGGAGATCTGCCGAAGGCAAGGCAATGGTTTCTTTGGTTTGCGCGATTACTACAGTCTAATTAAGATGATTTTTGCTGTTGCCAAGATATCTCAGAGGAAACCGTCTGCAGAAGAAATCATAAAGGCAGTTTTGCGCAACTTCAGTGGAAGTGGTGTTGATGTAAATGCAGTGTCTGTTTTCAACAATGAACTCCAAGTCACCCTCAACCTAGAAAACATCAGCGCAATAGAGTTTGTGAAGGAAAACATTCAGGCCATCGGACAGGATGAGGAGTGTCGTTACTTGCTGATACTAACCAAAAACTATGCAGCTCTTCAAATCCTTCAGCAAACTTTCTTCAAAGAAAGTGGTCAACCAGAAATAATCTTTGGCTCTAGTTTTCCAAAAGATCAGGAATACACCCAAATCTGCCGCAACATCAACAGAGTTAAGATCTGCATGGAGACCGGACAAACTGTTGTTCTTCTAAACTTGCAGAACCTCTATGAAAGCCTCTACGATGCATTGAATCAGTACTATGTCTCTTTAGGTGGACAGAAGTATGTAGATCTTGGATTGGGCACACACAGAGTCAAGTGCAGGGTCCACAAAGACTTTAGACTTATTGTCATTGAGGAAAGAGAAGTAGTCTACAAACAGTTTCCTATTCCTCTAATCAACAGATTAGAAAAACACTTTCTGGACATCCACACCGTCCTCAAAGCTGAACAAAAGACAATTGTTAGAGAGCTGGAGAAATGGGTGGAGCTCTTTGTGTCTGTGAGCAGGCAGCAAGGAGCCCTTGATCAGACACACAAGTACAACCCAGCGGAGGTATTTATTGGCTACCACTCTGACACATGTGCTTCTGTGGTGCTGCAAGTGCTGGAGAATCAGAACAACACAATGGAAATGATTGATTCTGAGAAGAAAGTTTTTGATGAAGCTAAACTTGTACTCCTCAAATGCGCCACACCAGATTCAGTGGTTCGTTTGGACTGCAGCAAACTTCCCACAGGAGAGAGTGAGCAACTAGCAAAAATCTACAGTGACGAGCAAAATAATGGTTGTTTATCGGAGTATGTACTTGCTCACGTTAGGGAGGAACAGCTTGGGAACACCTTCTTCACGGAGGTAGGCGATGTCGACAAGCACATATATGCATCTGTTAGAAATCTGTGTAGAAATAAATATTATTCACTTCAATCTTTAGGTAACAACATTTTCAAGACTTCTTACAACATCTGACTTAAAATTACTGGAGCAAAATGGTTTAAGTTCTGAACTTCTATCAGTCCAGCAATTTGACACAGAGCACTCCTTCTTAAAAAAGATCAGGTTTGTGAAAAGGATAGATGTATGTTAATTAATTGTTGAAAAAATTAAGTTATTTCTTAATGTTTTATCTTTTCTATTCAGAAACTTCCTCACAGCTGGTCGATACAATTCAGAACCAAACATCAAGATACTCATCATTCAGTGTGATTATGATGAAGCTTCTCAGAGTGCTAATCTTGTAGCATCTGCAAAGTAAGTTGTCAGTGTCAGCTGATCATGGATTAGAAACACCAGTTCTACCACCTTTGCTCTCTTTTACCAGGTACTCGTCCATAAATGAAATCAGAAAGATAGTCCTAGAGAACACTGGGCACAAAGTGTTTGTCTACTTCATCTCAAGACTGCCAAGAATGGTTGGAGGAACTTCCTATGTTGGCTTTCATGGAGGTATTTTTTATTATTATTATCATTATTATTATCGCACCATTGTACTTCATAAAACCTTTCTCATTATGTCAAGGACCTTGGAGGTCAGTTCATATTGATGACCTTAGAAGATCAAATGAAATGGTTTCTGACATCAAAATCCTACAAAGAATGACAATTAGTCAGTTGTTTGAGACCAATATGAGTCAACCTGAAGGTATTTTATACTTAATTTATACCATATTTTTCTAAACCGTCCTCACACATTTTTCAGATGACGTACTATATGTCTATCTTGCAGCTATGGAGGTGGATGATGACATCTATATGGAGACAGAACAGGAGAACGCAGACTTTGAGAAGAATCACAATGTAAGTAATGATTCATTCATTTAAGTATGCCTTAACCTTTTTTGTAATTTTTTCACCTGCTGAAGGTGAGTCACTGAACTGGTCTGTTACAGCAGGTTGTGGATTCTGTCCTTGATACGACGACGCTGGTGCGGAGCTGTGTGCAGAGTGCTGTGGGGATGCTCAGGGATCAGCAGGAGAGTGGTTTCCGCAGCACTCGCAGGGTGGAGATTCTACTCACTCTTCTTGATGAGGATGATAAAATTAAAGGTGAGCTGAGCTGCTAGTATTGCCAAGGATCTTGTTTGATTAACAAATTTCTGGTTTTAAATAATCATCACATTGATTTCCATGCATCGATCATACAACATATCCATAATATTCCCTTTCACTTCTTACAGAGGGATTTAACAAAATAATAAAGCGGCATCTTCATGTTCTATTGGCCACTCATGTTGACAGCACCCTATTATCAATTAAAAACAACTGGGTAATGAGAGAGGCATCCAACATTGATGCCCTGCAAGAAGGAGGGACCTTCAGGTGAGAAAAGCAAAAAGTAAAGCATAATGACTCAATAAAAAAAAATCTGTTTTATATCTTTGGGAAATTGCAGGAACACCCTATGGAAGCGTATTCAGGCTGTGGTTGTCCCCATGTTGGCTCACTTAATCGCAATCAGTGACCGTGACCAAAACTTGGATTTATTGTTGGATACAAACTGTGGGACTTCTCTTAAAAATCTGTGGTTAGACATTTTTGGTAATGATAAGCTTCTACAAATCCCACCATTAAGCCAAGACCCCAAGTAAGTAGAGATCTTGCAGTTTGTATGAATGCAAGTTTGACAATATTATGCATGTAATACTAACAACAAATATTTTGTGTTAGCTCTGAGAGCAGAACAATTCTGGTCCAGAACTACATCACCCCAAAGATGAACATGGGCTGCAGCATGCCCTTTAGCTGGAGGATCAGAGATTATCTGGAAGACATGTGGGTTCATGCTCTTCAGCACGAAGGTAAAAGTAAATTGTTTTCCATTTAACAAATGTGTAATGTCAGTAGCAGAAAAAATAATGAAATGCTTTCTGTTGATCATCAGGGCAAACACAACTGCAGTTTGATGATTTCTTTTGGAAAACTCCATTGGGAATTTTCATTGGAAAAGAGGATCAGGACACACAGACAGAGTTTTACCACAGATATCTACAGGATTATGTCTCATTGACCATGAATGTAACCTGTGAAAAAGAAATGCAGGTTTTTTAACTTTTTGGTACTGTTTACATGCTTGTTGCTCTTTGACCATGTGACATACTCATTATGTTTTACTAGCTTCTGAGTGGTGCTCTGAACAGCTGTGTTAATGAACTGAAGATAAAGCTCGAAGCCACTGATAGACCCACATCTCTGTCCTGGATCCATGCTGCTTATCATGAATTCAAGAGCAGACTCCAGAACCTCTCCAGGATGATCTGCATAGGACCACAAGTCACTGGAGACCTCTTAAGGAATCCTAGCTCCAGAGATGGACCTGAAATGGTAAATTCTCTGTTTAGTTTACATTTTAACCCTCAGGCCCTGATGGCAAAAGCTTACGTTCTTCGTCTTTAAGCAATTTTTTGACACGGGGTCCTACTTAAACATTTCAAGCAATCGTAAAATGTTTGTTTGTTTTTTGATCATTAATGTATTTCCTCTGCATGAATACATGCAATTCTAGGTCCCAGAGTAATACACAAAGCTTCCAGACATCCATGGCCTGTAATTTTTCTTTTCAGCGAAGGCATATATAAACAAAAATGCACCTCCTTACTAGGTCTGTCACGATAATTACAATATCGACTCGTTTGATAGGTAAAAGCATGCACATTTTGAGACTCGATAAATGTGTGTGTGTGTTTGGTTGCCAAGACTGTGCAGTCACTGCTCACTGTGTAGAAGAGAGGCACCAGCGAATCGCCATGTCAGGCAGTCGTACCGGGATAGTTCGCTTTAACAGCGCAGAAGATCAATCTTGTGATGACTTGCGATGTCTGTCATAATCTGAGTGGTGCAGACAAAGTCGCTTTGCAACTCATAAGTTTTCCACTCATTCTGAGCAACGAGAGAAGCAAGATGAGACCGTGCACATCACTGAGACTTTCTCCTCTCACGTTTGGCCCCGCGCTCAGAGAAGACAGAAATGCCTCATATTTAGACCTCACGTAACAATATGTGACAAACGGGACCTGATACAACAGTTTATTAAAGTTCTACAGTTCTTTTAATTGCCACAGATTTTTTTTTTTTAGATATCAGTAGAGTTCATTGCCTAGAATCTTTACAAAACACTGCTCAATCATATATCTGTGCTCAATCATATATCCAAATATATAGGCAATATATCATCTGTCAAAAAAATGTATCATGACAGGTCTACTCCTTACACATGCGTATAATTGCGTAGCAATTTTAAAATGTATTCTTTTTTCCCTTGTGGCTGGGAAACCCAAAACTGTAATTTTGCACAATTAATAAAATCAAGTGCAAATGCTGTGAATTAAAAGTAGGTGGATCAAATTAAAAATACTAAAAAATAGAATTTATAAGTCTTAAGTGAAGCTGTATTATGAAAGTAAGTTTTTTCCATAAACATCGTGAGAAATACAAAATATTCAGTATTTGCTATTGTATTTAACGGAAAATGCAACTCCTACAATGAAAATATGAAAATGGTGGGATTTGTTATATTTTAATTAATGTGTGTATTTTTCAACCTCAAACTGAAGTTACAAAAGTTTGAACATAATTCCACACTTGTGTATGGCATAGACAGTAGGGTGAAAATATGTGTTTATAATGGAAGAGGAGTTTTGTGTTTTGTGGATTTTTTTTTCTTTTTTAATCTTCCTATACATTTATTTTTGAACACTTTTGCCTAAAAAATACTCTTGCACAAAGAATCCCCACATTTCAACAAGAAATGTAATCCAAAAACCATAAAATGGTTCCAGGAGGGCCTGAAGGTTAACATTTGTAATGTATCCTTTATGTATGTCTGTTTTATTGTATTAATTCCTTCAAGATACTGGACGTGTATGCTGCTTTTGCCTGTGTGGAACATCTGGAGCCCACAGTTCTGAACACAGACAACCAAAGGCAGACTTGGCTCAGGCAGGTTCATAAACTCCAGGTCCCCATTGAACTAGTTTGCTCTGAAGACAGTGTGAGAGTCTACGGAGAGAGGAGCAAGACAATTGTCAGCAGAGTGCAGTAAGTTGGGAAGATTTTGTGTTGTGTTTACATTTGTTACATTTGACTATCATGTACAAATGTTTGGATTATTTTTCTCAGAGATGCTTGGAATCGGATATTTTGTCTTTCTTTATTTGTGGAACACATGTTGGTGGGCATTGAGAAAATAGAGCACCAGCTTGTCCCTGTAGTTTTAGAGCACACACGAAAACTTTGGCAGGTTAGTGGGTTTGATTTTGCAGATCAATCCTGTTATTTTCAATTAATGTCAATTATGTTCTTTTATTTGTTGCCTTTAAACATTGTCAAGATTTTGGAAAGGAACACCAACATGAAAACAAAAGAAGCATTTGAAACTGTAATTGGTTTACTGAAAAGCTGTAAAGATGGAGCTGTTGAGCACATCTTTAGGTAAGGCCAAGTTGAAACGTTAACCCTTTCATTGCTACTCTTGGTAATGCTAATACACCTATTTTTTATTTGACAGGTTTGGTCTGCCTCGGTGTACAGTGTGTATTGGAGACCCCCAGGACCCAATCTGCCTCCCTTGTGACCATATCTACTGCTTGCACTGCATCAGACAGTGGCTTGTCCCGGGGCAGATGTACTGTCCATACTGCATGCAGCCAGTTAACGATGATTTTCCCGTAGTTCCTTCAGAACCCATTAGGTTGGTTTGAAATATTATTCCTCTGTTCTTCTTTTTGACCTAGTGTCAAACTAATTCTTGATCATGTTTGTTTTACAGGATTAAAATAAACACTCATGCACAGTTTAGAAGACGCTGCAATGCTTTCTTTGTGGAGTTTGTGTCATCCATGTGTTTCAAAGATAACTCGCCGCCAGATACTGTGGTTATTCGAGATCTACTGTCCTTTCTCATGCTTGAGGCAAAACCTGCTTCAATTCCTGGAGGTAAAACAAATTACTTATTTGTGATGTTATCGATCATTGATTTTCCTGTTTTATCACCACTTATTTTTTGCCATTATTTCTTCAGCCCAAAGAGGGAGCCAGATTGTTACAAAAGAGTTCTCACCATTTGACGAATCTCTTGATAAAAGCCCGGTGGTTCGTTCAGTAGTGCTCAAACTCCTATTGAAGTACAGGTAAGGTCTAATTGGCATAATTGGCATAATGAAATACTTATACATTGAAATACAATGTTGTATCTTTTGTATACATTTAGTTTTGATAAAATCAAGAAGTACTTGAAGGATCATCTCCATGTGGTGGAGGAAAGCCATCTCTTGAACGATACAGAGAAGATTGAACTGTATTCGCTGTACATAAATTGTTTTGAGGTAGTAGGTTGTTGTGGTTTAGCTTAAGTAAGTTATAAATATGTTGTTAAATGATTTTTCTCATGTGACGTGTTTGTTCTTGTAGGACTCCATGTTTGAGAAATTGTGCCTACAGGATGAAAGTCGCTTCCTTGCCGATCTCCTGTCTGTAGACCCTCGTTCTCTTAATTCAGCCACTGTAGACTGCCTGCAGCTGCTGGCAAGAGTCCGCTTGGACCTGGACATGGCTGCTGTTCTCATCATTGAAGAAACCATGACCACAAGTGAGTTACAATGAATCATTGTGGCAGTACACTGTATGTATCTGAGGTGTTGATGCTCATGACCTGGTTATTACGACTGCAGACACTCAGGAAAGCAAGACAGCTGATGTCTTCCTGAAAAGTGTGAAGGACTTGTGCACACGGAGTAAGAACAACTGGTATCGCATTTATTTAATTCGGAAAATCGGAAGTCAGCATGGAGTAGAGCATGTTCAGAACCTCCTAAAAGTCCAGCACATGAGTTGGCTTTTCCCCGAGGAAATTCTGCAAAAGGTATACTTACCTATTTTTTTGTGTGCTTTTACACCATTTTAAAACGCATTCTTTACAATCTGCTTTACAAAAGACTGATGAAGCTCCAATGGACCTGTTTCTTGTCTGTGGTCATGATTACCAAACCATCCGAAATGCTGTTGGGAAAGTTGTTATGGGTGGCACATTGGACGGTCTGGATGAGACTTTTGAGGTAAGGATACACATTTTATGACGCAATGCTTGTTCTCTGCTTATTCTTTAGTTATGAAGTGTATCCTTATTGTTGGTTTTTTCACAGATGTGCAGATGTGTACATCATTGCAAAGCAGTTTTTCTGCTTCTAGCGCTGTACAGAGAAGTCACCACATTGTACAGAGAACCCAGTACAAGCCTTCATCCCAAACCTGAGGTAAAATAATGTAGAAACTGAAAATCATACACTCTGTGGTGAACATGCATTACATGCATTACAACTAAAAGAGACTTTGTATTTATGTGCTGTGGTATCTGTTTTTTAGCAAATAAACCTGTGGACCGGCTACATCCAGAGCTCTAAAGTCCTCACTTCCCCAGAGTTGAGGGCCTTTGCTCAGGCCCTCGTTACAAATCAGCTCGGGCCTTTAACTCTCCGACCAGCGCTCTCTAGGAAGTTGTGTGTCTTAATTGAACTCACAGTTCATCTGGCTGCTGTGCTGCTCTGTGGAAACCAAGGCATTCTGGGACCTCTGAAGCAGCTGGCCATGGCACCTGACACCATGCAGGTAAACACATGATCAATCATGTTAATGAGTAAGAGGAGACAGGACTACCTTGTTTATGATTAAGATTTTTCATTTGTCAAAGGCGGCTTTTCTACCCAGCATGCCAGAAGATAAAGTTACAATGGCACAGCAAGCAATGGGACAGGGCTTGCGGTGGTATAGTGAGTAATAGATGAAAATTAACAGTATACAAATACTGATATAAAAATACAAATACAAGATTCCGGAAGTAATATAACCTTCCTATTATTACAGATTGTCCGAATGGCCATCCATGTGCTATTGGCGAGGTATGTATTGTTGGATATATATATATATATATATATATATATTTATTTATTTTAAGATAAAGAAGATCTAATGCTGTCTTTGTTAGTGTGGTCAACCAATGGAAACAAGTCGCTGTCTGGACTGTGGAGTACAAATAGGTGGTAGAAATCATATACCAGAAGTAGGGTTTCATGCTGCTCTGTCGCAGTAAGCAATTTAAATAAAACCTTCAATCTCTGTAAAAAACACATACATTATGTTTCTGAAATGTTGTTCTGTTGTGGTATCCAATAGGGGTGATCGTACTCAGAAGGGCCACATCCTTGGTGACTCCAGGCGCAGAGACAGTCCGGACATGGTGGACACAAAGAGTCTTTCCCCTGTTCCCTTTGTAGTTGTCCGTATGGTCACACACATGGCCATGTTGTTTGGTCTCTACAACAACACACAGGTAACTGCAATACTGTTGAATTTCCCTCGCAACCCACACCTGTTACTTGTTACATGAGTTTTTTCTGAGTTGAAAAATGCTCGCTGACACAAATCGGGAACTCGGGTCAGAACCGGTGGCCAACTTCCACACTTTATCACAAATTTGACTAATTTGTGGAAATTTCATTTGTGGCAAATTTCATTTGTGGCAAATTCATTTGTGGCAAATTCATGGGTACAAATACTAATTGGTGGGAACTAATTATTTAAGGCCACAAATTAGATTATTAGATATTTTCTTACCTCGTCATCAGACGGGCTCCATACAGTCTTCCCATCTGAACTGTTGCTCCAGCTCCATTTGTCCTTATCATGAAAGCAACAGATTTGCACGAGAAAGGCTAGACATTACTGTTAATCTTATTAACCAAACAATATCTAATGTAATCAAAGTTGATCTTTTCTAAAACAAATTAAATTCTGAAAAGGCTAACAGCAGCTCTTACATTGATGCTGTAAATAAATAATTCTATGTGGGCTTACTTGCATAAAAATGCAAACATTATATTTGGTAATTTAAAATCACTCATTGACTTGAGTGGATTCAAATGTACACCCTTATTGCATATAACAAATAGTTTTGCTTATTTAGTTTTACTCAAATAAGAAGTTGTAGACATTCAATTTGAGGTGGTTGACGATGTTTTTGTACGTTCCATTTTTAACATTGAATTAATGATTAATCTATCTTTATACACAGATGATCTCCACCATTATCAAACCCCAAGTAGCTAACCCAGGAGAGTTTCTCTTTGCTCATCTAAGAGAGGATCAGAAGCATCTAATCAAGTCCCTTGGAAAAGGAGCTGATGATACAGTCAGCTCTGTACATTTGATCATCAGCAGCCTACTTCATCCTCCACAGCAACCAACATGTATGCACTGTGTCATATCTTTAAAGGTTCTCTTAGTCAGACAGGAGTGTCTGTATGCTTGCTTTAGCCTCTTCACTGTATGTTGTATACCTCAGTGTTGCATGAAGAGTCCTGTCCAATTAAAAGCATTTAAATGTCTAAAATATCTTAACAAACATAACCAATGTAAACAATGATTATATTGTCCTTCCTTTTAGGGCCAGTTGGTTATGACAATCAGCTCTCCACTAATAAAGCTAGAAATAAATGGGAAGCCGAGATGAGCCACATAATTGCACCCCAATTGAAGGTATAATTATTACTCATTACATTTTTTCATTTTCATTCTTTATTTCTTTAATTCTGTGTACTTTAAAGAACCTAGACAGACAGCTAAAGGAGGTGAACACATTAATTCGCTCTGATGACCGCATTTCTGCCAGTCCAATCATGAAAGTCATGTTTGGGGACCCTCGACTGTTTTTGGGCTCTTTACCTGAAAACTCTTTGATCCATTGTTCCACTGTGTGGAGCAGCAGGGAGAAGGTGTCTCTTTTAGGGCTCACACACATTTTAGAGCAGAGCGATGGCAAAGACACATTGCCCTTTCTCTGGAAATTTCTGCATAGGGTAAGGAATTGCCAAGAAAGCAAACTTTACTCAACAAATAACTTACAAATGTGGTGTTATAAAACAATTTTTGTTTCAGGAAGCTGAGTACAGACTGGTGAAATTCCTTCCTGACATTCTCACTCTTCAAAAAAATCTGGTCAAAAAGTTTCAAAACATTAATGAACTCTGTGGCACAATTTCGCAATTTCTGCAAAATCAACAATCAGGTACTCAACAACTGAACACTCAAAAAAATGATCAAAATTGCAAAAATCACTTCATATATACTGTATATTTATTATTATTTTTCAATCTTTGCAGTTTCCCTTAAGGCCTGGTATGAGAAACACATTAACATTGTTTTGAAAACCTGGAATCAGCTTAGAGTGTTTTTGGCAACCAACGGTAAAATTACAATTGAATACATGCAGTACATAGTTTATCCAGCTTATTACATCCTAAATGTTTTATGGTTTCTAACATATTTCAGGTGAGATTAAACTTCCACCTGCTTTCTGCGAGAGGGACCTTGACCTCAACTGTGACTTTAGGGTGCTGTTACCTGGTCGCCGTGGCCCAGGACTCTGCTCCACAGCCCTTGTCAGTTATCTCATTGCCCTGCACAATGACTTGGTTTACAGTGTGGACAAGCTCACTGGAGAGGAGACCAGGTGAGGCTCCTCATGCCGCAGTTAAAGGGGCTATGTGGAGCTTGAAAACAAGAGTTCCAACATGATATCAACCCAGCAGCCGCTGTTTATACAAATTGCTCGTGTTTGCTTCAGAAACTATTCTGGCAGCAGTAAACTTGTAACCATGGAGACATATGGATGCACATTACATCATAGTTGCAGATTTTGCGGGTAATCAGACCCGATCACTCAAAATAAAATTGGGCCAACTGCCTTAAAGAGACAGTTATGGCGCTGAGTGAAAGTGTAAGACAACTCTTCAGCATGACTGCAGATTCATAAAAAGGTTAAACAAGTAGAAACAGAAAGAAAACTACACATAGCACCTTTAAAACACACATGGATTAATGATTTTAAAAGAATAACTTAAAATCTGATCAATTATTTTTGCCTTAGTTATAAAGTAAGTCCAGCAGATCTGACTGACCTCCACGTAATCCGGTACGAGCTGGACAGAGACCTCATGCCCCTGGTTCTGTCCAACACCCAGTACAGCATTGAAAAAGGCCAGGAAACGGTGCATGAGTATGACCTGCCTAAAATCCAGCAACAGATTGTGTCACGCTTTCTGTTAGGCAAACCTCTTATCACTCTGAATGTGAGTAAAATAAATAATACAAATTGAATAGCTATGTGTATAAATATACAGGGGAGATAAATATTTGCATGTTTTTTGTTGATAGGGTATTCCTACTTTAGTAAACAGACATGAGCGTAACTATGAGATTATCCTGAAGGATGTAAAGGAAAAGATCAAACAAGTGAGTAAAAAGATTCTATTAGTCAACCTGAGTAGAAGTAGTTCAGTTGTGTAAATATTTCTCTGTCCCAGGAACCCCTTCAAGCCCTCACTCAGTTTGCCGTAAGCACAGAACTGGACTCTTACAGTGAGGTGTGTGATGCCTTGTCCACGGTGGAAATCGCTCTGGGGTTTCTTGCCATGACTGGGGGAGATCCCTGTATGCAGTTATCTGGATACCTGGAGGAGGTGCTGAAAATGGCAAATCAAATGCCTCCACATATCCTCAAGGTCTGAAATATAATTAGTTACATTATTGTAATTCAATATATGTCTCTTAGATTTTCTTTTGTTTAATGTAAGTTAAACAAAATGATTCTTTTTTCCACAGGCCTTACGTATGTGTTCTCTCAAGCATTCTGCAGCACTATGGCAGCTGCTTGGGTCTCTCAAATCACAAGGCCTGCTCAAACTTAAGAGGGTAAAATATACCTTATGTTTCACAAGTCTCAGTGAGCATTGATATTTAATTGAATGTTTTGTTTTTATAGGATCCATTTGAAAATGTTTCTAAGGAGTACAAAAAGGAGCTTGAGTCGGACAAGCGCCGGCTGCTGACTGGTTTCTTCTCCAAAAACAGTGCTGACTCTTTCCTGCTGGAAATGCATGAGTTCCTTGTACTAAATCTCAACAAGCCTGGTGCTACAGACACCTTCAAACCTGAGTGGGGGTAAGATTGCATTACATGATTTAATTTCTTGTTACAGCAGAAAGCTAAATATGTGCTTTTCCTCTAGTCTAAAAGTCACACTGGTGTCCTACATGGAGCGCAAAGACATGGACGTTCCTCCTGATGTAGAGGAGCTGTTCCCGGAGGAAATCTGTTTGTCTCATTACGTTGAAGCTTGGAAGTTCTGTGTCAGCTTCAAACAGGATCGGACATTAAGATCATAAGAGAAAATTGGCTTGATGACATTATTCCTCAGGTCATGTTTACAATCATGATGAATCAACACAGTTTATTTGGGCAAAATATGAATGGGTGGGTGGTCAGTTTTTTCCCCCCTAGTTTTTTACACTTAAGTCTTAATTATTGCACTTTATTTGTCATGTCAAGGTTGTCCAAGAACAATCAAAATCCTCTCAGGTAAATATTTGTGATTTTTCTTGGTGTCTTAAATTACATCGCCATTTTAACCCTTTGTCTTACTTTTCTAATGTACCCGATGTTCTACCACGTTGATTGTAATTGGTTGCTTTTGTTCTTTGACTTGATAAATACTTAGTTTTCTCTATTGTACATTTTACATTCCTTTTTTTTGCACTAATGCCACACACTTCAATGCCACTGTCAGGAGCAATGGGCAACAACAGCCACAGTGTGGCGCCCGTGGACCATCAATGTCTAGATCTTGAGCTCTGCAGGCTTGAACAAGACTACAGTCTATGGTCAAGACCTCTGACTTTTAGCCTTTGCGTTTGTTTCAAGTATGGGATAACTACAAATAGGGGAAAAATCCATGATCATTTGATTAAACTAAAATGTAAAATGTGAAGTAGTCCGTCACTTTTGTTATGTCACATTCTAGATGAAGTTTAGTTTTATTTTTGGAGAAGCCGAAAAAACATTGGAGAGAAGTGCGAGAAGTCCAATGTGCACAGCATTTACGGAAGAAACAAACCGCAGAACAAGGTTGAGAGCAAAAGACAACACTATTATTGAATACATAAGTTAGCAAAAATAGATTTGGCAATTATTTAAAGTGTTTGTTGCAGTTTTAATAAACATTGTTCAAAGTCATCACTGAAAGAAGTGGCGTGATGTGGTATTTTGGATGGAAGAAGTTCAAAAATGATCATTAATCGTCGATAATGCCAGAGAATGGCCTGTAAATGGCTGGTTATATAGTATTTTAAGTATAGTAGGCTATCGGTTATTTAATTTATGACGCGTGTTGATGAGAGCAGAGAGCACACCTTCATAAAACAATTCACCCGGCTATTGGGTTGGAAAACATTGAGAAATACAACCGTAGTCGTTGCAAATAATTAAAACCTGTGTTGGATACAGTTTTCCCATGATCTCTCCCCCAACTCTGTTTCTGGAGCTGAGAAAAAGCGTGACCTGCACTGGTGGGTGCTGAGTTAAACACGTGGTCAACAAGCGCATGAACGTGGACGACTCAGAAGACAGACCTCGGATCAGCTTTGAACGTCTTATTCAGAAGGTAGGCTGGTCTTTTTGATTTAGTGATATTTTCATCTTTATTTTATTTGCATACACCACTGACAACATCCGTTTGCAACGATTGGTCGCCTTGTAAATTGGTCCTTAACTAATTAACTAATAGAGTCAATATATATCTAAGCAGCTTATGGTTCTATGTTTTCCTTTGTTTATTTTGTACTTTATAAAATATGGTACAATTACAAAGGTAAAAGTATTGTGGGACACAGTAGTTGCACAGCCTTTAAGGCCCACAAGAGGACAGTATTGTCCATTGTAAGGGAATGAAATACAGTCCCGCTCATAAGTTTAAGACCAGTTGAAAAATTGACAAAGTCACTTTGTAGCCTAACAAGGTTTCAAGTAGAGCTGCAATGTGCAACAGACAAAAAAACTGAAATAGGCTGTTTTGCAGTTGATCAGGACCACACCTGAAAAATCCCTGAAACAGAAATCCTCAAAGGTTCTCAGTTGGATTTAGATCAGGGGAACATGCAGGATGGTCTAAAAGAGTGATGTTATTCTCCTTTGTCCTGGGGCTTTGTGAACTGTAGCGTTGTCCTGTTGAAAAACCCAGTGGTTCCACAGACGAGGGCCTCAGTCATGAGGGATGCTCTCTGCAACATCTGCACAGAGCCAGTGGACGTTTGATGCCCCTGCACCACCTGGAGCTCCATTGTTCCACTGAAGGGAAAAGCATCCCTGGGGGGACCATCAATTTTTTTCTCAACAGAGAATAAAACTTTCTTCCACCTTTCAATATCCCATGTTTGGTGCTCTCTTGTAAAGCTCAATTCTGTGGCCGTTTCTGTTTTTGAAGCCCTTCGGTGGCTTGATTCGTCTGATGGTTATTGAGCTGCAGTTGAGCTCAACAACTCAACCATGTTCAAAAAGAGTTTTTTTTGCCTTTGCCATCGGAACGTCATGACAGTGTGAATAACTGACACAAAATGACACTGAATCTGCATTTTTGCACAGACTTGGGCTTTTAAAGGCATGTGGTCCTAAACCTTTGATCAGCTGCAGAACAGCCTATTTCAGTTTAATTGTTGTTTTCAATAAAATTTTTACTCAAACTTTTTTTTTTTGTCTCACTCCACTTTTTTGTTGCATACTGAAGCTCTACTTGGAGCCTTGTTAAGAACCAACCATGCAAAATGTGACTTTTGTCCATTTTTCGACTGGTCTTAAACTTTAGAATGGGACTGTACCATCTTAACTGATACTTAAATTTTCTGTGAACTACATACTACATTATGGTACTGTAACCATTATCTACTGGGCCCAAAAGTAGGCTAATAGTCTTCTTATTAGACCTAACACTTAGGGCTGGGTTGTTAAACTGTGTAAAAAATAGCTATCAAAATGTCACAGTACAACAAATAACAAACTAGACTTAGTTTTAAGTGTGTTCTTATGAAAACCCACTAATATATGTCCCTGCTGTGAGATAAAACTCCTTATAAGAAGCATAAAGTTGCAACGAGTAGATGATGTTGTGTGTAGTATTTAACGGACCAATTGCTTTCATGTTTTTATCAAATTGGCATAGCTCCCTCTCCCTGTTGAACGGCACTCATGTGGAAAGGAATCCACAAGAAGAATTCCACATTTTCTTAGATATGTTTGAAAATGACACATGTATACAATTGATTATTTATTTAAGATGGTGGAATAATTGTTATGCTTAGTTATTGGTTTTACTTACAGATGTTTTTTTCACTTAACCATTGTGTGATTGCTTTTTCTGGGTCACGTTGTTCACAAACTAGAGATCAGCTTAATTTATTTGTTTATTTCTTAACTAACTAAACATACACAGCATTTCCCACACGCATTGAGTTGAGTTTGGACTGGTTTTAGGTTTTAAAATGTCCTGGTTTTGATTACAAGAGACCTCACTATTTTATTATATTCTAACAAAGCACTGTTGGCTGTAATAAATAGCCTGTTTACTCTACCTTGCATTGCCCTTTAGGATTGATTTCCCACTTGTATACACAAACGTCCCACAAACAATATGCCTAATTACAAAGTGTCTCAAGTTACATGTTTTGGCTGGCGATAACAGGAGAGTCACATGTAATTAAATGTTATTAATGAGCATAATGACTAAACTGAATGTTGTTTATCAGCACAGTTTTATGTTTAGGATGCGTCTGGAGAAGGCTGTTGTCACTGAATGGTCTCTGATAAAAACATATTGACTTAAAAATGGTGAAATCCAATCTGTTGGTGTCATTTTTTGTAAAAGCTGGATCTATAACATTCTCAAAGCCAAAGACATAACACAAAAGGCTTACAGTGTTACAAATATGATACCAGGAAAGGCGTCATAGTTCATTTCAATACCATGAAACACCTTTATTCAGACAACAGAATGTATTTTATGTATTCTGAATGTGAATGTATTCTGATATAGATCAATTCAATTCTAAAAGTATTCAGAAAACATAAATTGTTTTCCTATTTATGTGCTTTTTCAGCATCAATATGAATTTGTTTTCAGCACGACTTACTCAACACGTAAGGTCAAACCAACACTATGAAACAAGACGTTCAAATTTCTCTAGCTTATAGCATCTTATCTTTTTTATTTTTGATTTCTAGCTTACAATATAATGTTTCTTCTGGCTGCTCTTACTTTCTGAAGCTCTCTTGCATAAATGTATACAGTGACTGAACCACAACACAGCCTCGACACGTCAGGATACACTCCAGAGATCATGGAAGGGGAGGTCGGATCGCGCTAACCTTTCACCTGTAGTCACTTTGTCAGCATCACTCCTCTGCACTCTACTGTTTAATTTAGTGTGAGGAAGTGAGTTCAGTGTGGCTAAACCTCACATAAAGAGAATCCCTAAAGACTCATTTATTTCTGTTTTGTATTATTTGCTTGTTTGGCTTCAGATGACATGGGTTTAACAAAGACGTGTGCAGGCAAAATGAACTGTTTTTCACAGTATAGTACACTTTATAATTTGTGGATTTCTATATTTATGAAATTAAAGCTGACATTGTCCCCTCTTGTCAATCTTAAAACAGTAAAAACAAACAAAATGCCAAACGGAACAAGTGTTTTCATCAACTAAATGTTTTTTTCTGTGATTTTTGTGGCAGTGACCGGGTGTAAACTGCTCAGTGTGTCAGAACTGAGAGGATGAAGCTCAGAGGAGGAACAGGTGATAACCCGCTGTGGCCCCCCTGCCCACGCACACTTCCACAATCTTCCACACACTCATTTACTCCCATCTCACTGATAATAGCCAGGGTTAGCTCAGTCAAGGGGGTAAACAGTTTTCAACTCAATGTATACCCAATATATTTTGTGTGTAACTTATTGCTTGGTGTTACTCCATAGTTGTCGGTGATAACAGCAGGAAAGATAATCAGAAATGAAAGCGCAATCTGTTTGTGTGCGCATATACCGATCAGTTCCACTACTGGTATGGTGCGAAATTATATATGCCGCTGATATTTTTGGGCGGGGCCTCACTCTTGCGTCATTCCCAGATTGTCCTCAGTTGAAAATTACATTAAGCGTTGTTCCACATTTAAAGACATTTATGTTCAGTGTTGTTTTAGTTCTTTACATAAACCAAGACATAAATATCCACTAAACAAAAAAGGCCAGACGGAAGATCATCCCAGCACTTTTGAAGAAACTAATAACTCAAATTTAACATATCTGTTAAATATATGACTCTATATTAATTCCACACATTATTTTATATCCCAAAGAAATACAGAACATTGTTATTATTTTAAGTTCAGTTGAGATCTTTACTTCAACTTCAGATAGATTTGTAGGCCCTGCTTTAAAATATTGGTATTGACCACAGCAATAAGCCGCAAATCTCAAATATTGATTTAAAAAATCCATAACCAGCCATCCCTAGTCTTTGTCCAAATGCCCGTTTAAGGTGAGTATTTCATAAAACCATGCCCGAAAGAACCAAGTACAGACACATTTGTTAAAATATTGAAACATTTACAAAGCAGTTAAAGTACATTACAGTATTACAGTACTTCAAACCTAAATACAACACATATCTTGACAATAGAAATTATGCATTAACATCTCATCTCATTTATTTAAGTTTTAATTGTAGCTTTCTATGTCATAAAATTATAAACATACATTTTCTAACAGGCTCCGATTGCATTTCAGAGTTCCGAGGATAAATTATCGGTTCATCCCACACACCACCAGCGTCTGTTTGAGATTCCTCTGAAAAGCCAGGCAGTTTGTCTTTTCTTACGTTTGCGGACCCACATGATCTTTTTAAAACCTGTGGGTCAAACCTGGGACTTAGAAGTTCTTCCAGGCAGGATCATTACATCAGACCTTGACATTAAAAGCAAACTTCACCCCGCAGTGTAAATCTGTAACATATTTTATTTCAATGATCTCAAGAATAACAGTCATAAATCTGAGAAGGAGGTGTCTCGGGATGACAAAGAAGTGAAAGTAACCTTGGGTAAAGTATGTCCTTGCATGTGGCTGTTTTGCATTGCTGTGTGATGACTTTAGCACACAGCTCTTCCTCCTTTTGGTCGCATCAATCTGCAGGTGTCTGAGCCACATGGGCAGGCGATGGGGGGTCAAGGTGCACATGGTGATGGCTCTCGGGGCCAAAATGTAAAATTGGAGTGCACAATCATGAAGAAAAAAACAAACAAACACTTACACAATAACACTAAACATTGAGATATTTTAAAAGATTGAACAGAACTATATTTAAAAGCACAGTTTTTGTAGGATTCTCATTCTCATAATTTGTTTCCATTACATTATCAACAATAATCAAATTAATACTAGTCAATACTCAAACTGGTATTAAAACTAAGATTGTTTAAAGTATCAGAAGAAAAGAATAATAAGATATACTCATTTGAACAAGTATACTCATTTGATATAAAAAAAAGCTGAATGTTTTAGAATGATGTTGAGCTTTATCAGAGCTAGTATAAGTAACATAAATAAACATAACATAAATAAAGAACTATTATCAATCACAGTCTATTGTATAAAAAAAGAGCATTTTTTATTAATTTATTCTTTGTGGTAGTGAAAATGGTTTAAAGTATCGAGCCTATTCCTTACTATTGAAATCGACTTTTACAAACAACAGTAGAAACCAGATACTCATTTGAACAAGTATCGATACTGAACAAAATCAAAATGGGATCTTTCTTGAATAGAATGAATAAAAAGATAATAATAATAAAATATATACGTTCATTGTGGTATCGAAATCAGTTCTTGTTTTGTTCTTGTTTTAGATTTTCCAATTCTTCAAACATTTACTTGTTTTGAGGTTTTGGAGCGTGGAGGTAGCCAGAGGACTTACAGAGAGGTCACACAGTTCATAATTGATTGCTCCAATACATATGCAAATCTATGCAAATATGTGGCACCCCCTGAAATGACCAGCCGTTTTTGCATAACTGACTGTTACTACTGAGATGTTATGTTAATGAGTGTTGTCTCAGTAATTATGTCAAGCTCTGTCTGTATTGCGTGAAACAGAGAGAGAGCAGGTTTTCATGATGAGATTATAATGGCCTAAACTGTCTCCCTCCTCAAAGCCTGCGGAAAGAAAGACAGAAATATATTCCAATACACTTTATATAGCACATGTTATAAACAGAACATTTCCCAAAGTGCTACACAGACAAAAAACATCAAAAAACAACGAAAGGTATAATAAGTACTCAGTTTGATCTTAGTCTTAAAACAATAAAAGCAGTACATTTTAAATCCAAGCCAATTCATGAAACCATACACATTTGACATAACTTCAAGAGCTGCACATTTACAGATGAATGTACAGTAATATTCTGTTAAAATTGTCTTTAAAAAATGCTGCGCACACATTCTTCATACATAAAATAAAATCCAATGAGGTGTGCAAAATGTCTACGTTCACAATTCACTGAAGAATACTGCAATGATTTAAGGTTCCCAGGTTCTTTTTTTAGGAATAGTCCTCATTTGACGCACAGAGTAGGAACTCGGAACTGGGGTCACACTTTGGGGCTGTTTTAGCTTCAGCTCTTTCCAGTCAGACCAGGAACCTTTTTGCAACACAAACACACTTTTATAGGAAAATATGTTTCATTCATTCTAAACTTAGATAAACATTTTTGATCCAAAAAAATAAAATACTTGGACACAGTAGCTCCAAAAACACAATTCTTAATTGGCAAATCAGAATAACTGTTAATAATTGTGTTTTCTTGTTAATCTCATTATGAGGTTGAGATTTTTGTGCATCACAGTGCTCAAAAGGAGTAGGAAGAAGGAAAAATATAGTTTTTTGTTTTTTTACTTGTATTTTATTTTTTGCTGTGTGAACATGAGCAAGGGGGACTACTTAGTTCCTTTAACTAAAAAGTGAGTGGGGGATTGTTGGTTCTGTTATGTGGGAAGAAGTTCCTGTGTTGACAATATCAAATGCAATTTTTACCAACATTGGAAAAATGAAAATCTAAAAAAATACCATAGCCGTAAATCACCAGAATATATTGAAGTTACCAAACAGAAGACTTATTTGGTTTTGCTTTTCAGAGCAGTTTGTGTGTTAGTCATCACCAGCAGAATGAAGGAGCTGACTCTAAGACTGCCCGAGCTCCTCTCTTGTTGTTGATGGAGTGTTTGCTTGGACGCTGCCGCTGCGATGGACCTGCGATGATGGCTGGCGGGAAGTCGTCTGTCAGTAATGCCAGCGCCAACAGGTGTGAAAATGTCCCTGTTTATTTGAAAACCTTCTCTGCAAATGGCACATGCCTCACAGCTGCGGGGAGTGTGTGCACGTGTATCTATTCTGATCCTGTATCCTGTGAGCACTGACGGGAAATTTATCAGTGGAAGGAAGTGCAATAGCCTCCCCTGGATTTTCTGGAAGACTCCTCTGGGTGACACCACTCATGTCTGTGCACGGTGCTTCTGCATCTGAGCGTAAGGTGCATTAAGGATGAGCAATAATTAATGTAGTGCTATTCATGTGTCCTTCCCAGACGCAAAGGGACTCAAACACGTATATGCACTAAGCAGCAGTAGATTAAGAACATATTTGTGAGCTGGTATGGGATGGATACCCAGATACTAACACATAAGAAAAAAAATATTGAAACTAGGATGGCTTTGGGCCTTTTGTCATTTAGTTGGTTAATCAATTAATGGTGTCTTAGTTTTTATTAGTCATTATTTTTGGGGATTATAAGGATTTATGCACAACCACATGCTTAAAGGACACATATTCTGCTACAGTGACTTTTTGGAGCTTTTAACCATGTTTTAACAATGCTCCATCATCAAAAACATACCTGAAGTTGCATTTAGCTGCATTCACACTGTTTTGAGGAATGTTCATTAGAAAATCCTCCCCCCTTCGACAAACACTTCCCGCTGAACTCCCTCCATCCGAGACGTATTTTAAGACTTCATACGACACTTATCCGAGAATCTTCTGCTGTTTTAAGTCCTTAAATCATAGCCAGACTCGTTCAGAGCATTTCTGCCATCTAAACACGTTCACTGCTCCTGCTAATCCACATCATAATGTCTGTTGAGTGCTATCTTCACTACTGTCATTTCACACAGGCTGATAATTCCTCATTTAATCAATAATTTTTTTTTTGTTTCAAAACATGAGTTGACAAATTTAAGGTACTCAAGAGCATGTTTAAAGGCTAATAACAATATACAAATGCATAATATTTTTCCTTTAATCTGTCTTTCCACTTATGAAGATGCTGTTTACCAGTACTTCTCTGTACTATATATAGAGAGATCCCAATCATTCAGTGCCACGTCAAGTTCCCTTTTAGTACATTAGTGGGCATGTCCATCAATCATAATTTGAACATGTATTAATACAGAAAAAAAAACACAAATGAGACAAAGTTGGACCTTACCAGAGTAGTTTGAGAATGGTCATCAAACCTCAGACAAAATATGGTAAAATAGACAAAACTATGTTTTTTGTGTTTGATATTGCATCATTATTTTTTTCTTTCTTTTAGAAAATATTTTTCTGTCCTCAAGTTTTTATTTGTCCACTGTAGTGTGAAATGGGGAGAGAGAGGATGTAGACACTCAGCAAATTTGAACTCAAGATGCGGCAGTGTAGCAACCACACATATGCCCTTGACCTCTGCACCACCGGCGAAGCACTGGATATTACATTCTCTTGTATTTGAAAAAAACATGTTTTATTATCACTGAGGTATTGAAATTGGTATTCCATATCCGTAGCACTTTCCTCAGTATCAAAAACGAGTTTTACATTTTAGTGACATGACAATACCAGTACATTGTTACTTCTTTTGGCTTGTGTCTTGGTATCGGAGATAAGCGCTTATCTTATCAGTTTCCCTCTCTCATGCAGATTTCTTGAAGATGGAATCGTCAAGGCCTTATTATTTGGAGCAGCAAAGAGCAGCAGGTAAGTGGGAACTGCGATAAAGACCGTTCATAAAAGAGCAAGTTTTGTCATTTATAATGAGATTTTTATCTTTATTTTTATTACTTTTTAAATCACCCATACATTTTAGCACTACAGGAAAACAGAAGTACAGGAAAACATCAGAGATTAATCTTAGAATAGTTTGTTTAAAATAACAATGTTTGATAGCTTTTCTGCTTTCATAAGCAGTGTCTATAAATGTGTGTATAAATCTTTTCTGCCTGAAAGTCTGTCTTATTCCTAGAATGAAAATATATTTCATGTTGAAGGCAGTACCATCTAGTATCTATTATCAATATGGTCGACAAGGGTGTGTGACACAAATGATTCCAAAAAGTCACTGAAGTGTACTGTTGTAGTTTCCTGTGCCACCCAGAGAGGGCAGTATTAGCCCACCTTAAGTGTGGTTTGAAGCTGCTGAACAGAACTTAAAGTGGGCTTTGGTCCAAGCTTGGACAAACGCTAATCAAGTAGAATGTTCTACATTCACTGGTTAAGGGTGCAATTAGTCATTGATCAATATGTGTATAAATGCAAGCAATAGCATGACATATTGTCATTTTAAAAATAACATTATTTGGAAATTAGGAATAAAATAACTACACAATGTGACGTCTATTTGATAAACAGAAAATGTCTCACCATAAAGCCTCCTCTTGGAGAAGAAGCCCTGCACATTTTTTGATACTTGTGCAAACGTTTCATCCCTTGACAGAAGTTTTTTCCTAGTTTTGAAACGTTGTTTTGGTGTAGGTTTGCTCTGTAATTGTAAGAGGTTCTGTCAGTGTAATACAAGCACTGGAGAGATGTGGTTTTCCTGATAAGTTTGTACAGATGGGGCCTACTCCACTTTCAAGGCCTTTGTCTGTGCCTCATAGGAAAAGGAAGGTAGATGGGGCTGTTTAAAGGCCCATCTGAATAAACTTCCTGCTCTATCTGCTCCAATTATAGGATTATTTCAGAGGAATTTTCAGAAGCACAGCTGATTCAGAAATACATTGAAACGAACCAACTTGATTTAACTAACTGTAAGAAATCTAAGAAACATTTACAGATTTTCAGCATGGTTCTGACCTCATCTTACTACAGAACACAACCTCAAAATGCACTCCTCTTGGTTGACCTAACTTAAATGACCACCATTCTGTGTTAAATTCACCACATCTAATAAGCTGAGTAAGATTGAATTTATCAGATTTGTCCCGTTATGATCCAATCTGCCGGTGCATATTTTCCCCTCGGCTTGACCCAACATAGAAATGTTCTCTTAGGTCTGTACATTGAAGCCAGGGTGGTGCATTAGTGACCTAATCAGCTTGTTGTTGGCCAATCTTTGAAAAGAAATGGGGCTAATAGCTTGTAAATGTAGCTTGTTGTGTTAATAGCTAAAATGGGCATTTCTTCTGCAAATTACTGGACTTGTTCAATATCTCTCTGATTCCTATCTTTTACATTTGTTATCAATTACCTTTAGTCCCAAAAACATTTTTGTGTTTGTGTATTTTTCTAAAACATACCTAAGTATAATGATAGACCACTTTTCCATGTTACATTTGAAACATATATTTAATGTAAACTATATTAAAATGCATTATTTTATTTGTTATAAAAAAATATTAGTCATAGTCCCAAAGCCAGATGGATAGAACAATAGGTTTGTGTAAATAAAACAATTAGTTTAATATACTTTTTCAAATGTTTAAACTCAACTCAACTTTTCTATGGATAACCTGTACATGTACAAAATTTGGATTGATCAATTAACCTTGTCTTTTAAACACAGAGCCCCTGAGCTTGTTTGGGTGAAATACATGGTCAGATCAGAGATACTTCATAACTGTAGTTTTGCCAGTGCCATGTCGAAGGTTTTAAGGTCAAGATTAATCGGTTAATTGATCATCATTATTATTCATGTAACAATATAATTGCAAGAACTGAGAGAATTTTAGAAGCAAGAATAAGCTATTTCAATTAAACCTATACACAAAAAAGTCAACCTAAAGGTAAAGTACTGTTTTTATAAGGCTTCTTATATTACATTAACTTAATTTTAACTTTTAGAAAGTTTTAAGTGATAAAGCTGGTCATATAATTGTGCAACGATAATACATTAGACAGTGTGCATTAAGAATTTCACTGTTGTTTGGTGTTGTTTCACCATGGTTTGGTTTAGTGTCAGTAATTTAACCAACTTTTTTTTTTGTTTTATTGTGTAGTTTCTTCTCACAATCATTGTAACACAAAGATTTGACATTATGACATCCCTACTCATTTTAGGAAACTAATTTCTGCGCTGTGCGATTTTTTTGTTTACCCATGTCTTTAATCAGCTACAGCCCTAGACTGTGTATAGGATATGTGTCATGGGTGCTATGTCTCCAGCAGCTCAGCCTCATGGGAAATTCACAGAGAGTGCAGACTGAGACCATTCCCGCTTCCACCTTTTTCCACGTATGTGCGGCAGTCCGTATATTTCTAACACGCGACACATTCGGGGGAGAGCATGAAGATCTAAATATTTTCCTAACTGATTTTCTGTCAGCGGCTTTCTCCAAATTATGCGTCTGATGCATGCTGTCACGGATGAAAAGGCCTTTCAGTGTGAGCACGGGTCAGTCCCGAGCCAAGACTGAACGGAAATGGTCTCGACTTCATGCATTCTGTTATTTTTTATTCTCCAAAACTATATTTGATTGTAGAAGTGGTCCATTGCAATACATTTTGATTTAGCTCATTGGTAACCCTTGCCATGGCACGACATGCTAAGGATGTTATTGCATGACATTCAAGCAACAAGATAAGGCACTGCCTTTGAGGTTCATGGGCAAATCTACTAAGTTAACGTTGACATTTTGAGGATGAATAAAATGTACATGTGTGAGTCAGTATAAAATGGTTTGCACTGTGTGGATGTTTATGGTCTCTCCGTGCTTTGACAATTAATGGTGCTGCTAGCATGAAGTACATTCCTGTGTGGGGAGAATAAAAGGGGTCATGGCCTTGTGTCTCTTCATGGATGAGTGAAAGCATGGATTTACACAACAGGTCAGCGTTTGGTCTACAGGGACACTACATGTGATGAGTAATGTGCTCATTATCCTGTAGTAACTTCATGATGAGTAGTTGTAGTGTAGTAGTGAATGTTGTTTAGAAGCACTTTAGAACAATGCCTTTGTTGTTAACTGTTGTCCACCGGATTGTTCCCACCCTGCAGAGAACAAACATATCCACTGGTGCCGGTGGCCCAATGTTTTGTTCATTTGAAATTCCCAGGGCTGTTTAAATTTGAGGCGTGTGGCACAAGCGGCTCACAGTAGCTTTTGTTCAGTAGCAGTAGTGGAGATAGCACTGAGCGGCAGTTATGTTTTAAAGTTACCATGTTACAAGCTGTCTAGGATTATTAGCCAGGACGCCGAGTAATGAATGTAGCAATTAACGCCCTGTAAAGTGGTGTTGTCAATGTTATGAGGTGAGTGACATGAGGCAGGCCATGCAGGGCTAAAACAGGTGGAAGCAAAGGTCAAGAGGCAGCTGCCTCTGGAGCAGACCTTTATTAAACATGCTACACCGAAAGGGAAATTAAATTTCCTCTAACAGTAGCAGCAGATGACCAGGCCACCAACAAAAATTATGTTTAAAATGACTGAGTGAAAACCCTGTTTCTATTTTCATGAAACAAGTTTGACAACCTGGTATGTTTGTGCAATCCCCATGTCACCCAGGCAGGTAAAGGGCAACAAAAGATTTGAAATAATGAATTCAGTTCAATTCAATTTATTTTTGTAGCGCCCAAAATCACAACAACAGTTGCCTCCATGGGCCACTGGTAGAAAGCAGTTTAAATATTTATCAATTGATCCTCCTTCTCAGCAAGGGAAACCCACAAAACATAAAAATAAAATACATTAAAAATTAAAAAGTAATAAAAATAAATTAAAAAGTAAAAAAAAAAAAAAAAAAACTGTGGGAAAATGAGCCACAACCCACTTGCTTCTACCCTGTACAGTGTCTACATAGAAGAGTTATATGGAAGGTTTCAGGTAATAGCATTTAAGATAAATATAGTCAACATTTCAGGCAGTAACTTTGAATATGCTTTGCAAATGCAACATATTATGCATTTACATATGTATGGATACATATACATCAATACATCAGTAAATAAAAGTCAGTAATTTTTGCTAATTTTGTATATTATTTACAGACTAAATAACTGAAACCCAAACTCTAGTCAGTGAATGTCTCCTGTCGCCAGGTCAGGTCTGTCTCATGACGGCTATTGGATCAAAATAAACTGTTGGATAATGATAATTGGTCAGTTATTTCCAGCGCTGGAACAGCAGAGAAGACATGACTGGACTCTTCTGCTCAAGCCTATAACGACACCATCAACAATGAGCTCTTAACAGATGGCAACCATCTCTTTAATTAAAAAGAAAATAAAGTGCACCTTATGACAACAGAGACACTTTAGCTGTTAGACACTTAATGTGACCCTTAAGATTTTTGGAGCTAAGTCAGAGAAGATCATGCCCTTTGCACAGACCAATATACCAAGTGACAGGGCAGACTTAACTTATCAAATCACCTTCCTCTTTGGTACAAATGTCGTAGACTTTTGACAGCACAAACAGTTAGGTCTATTTAAACCTTTAGTACACAAGAGTTTCACTTCAAACTAAACTTCTTAAACAAAATGACTACTAATATTTGCATGTACTGTTCATTACTATTCCCTTCAGCCTTCTTTAAATTTGTTGTACGTTTCTCAATCAAACCCTGTTCCCTGTACGCTTCATTAAAGGTGAACAAGCTTGCGTCACTCTCAGTCTGATTAGTCGCCCATTTGAAAGAGACTCCTTCACTCACACTATTTCTCTTTGGACGCCTGGCGCTGGGGAAGTTTAACATAGACTTTGGGAGGAGACAGACTGTAATCTTATCCCTAATCCTTTTTAATCAACAATAACACTCTACCTTGAGTCCCAAGGCAAAGCCACAGATTTACATCCCACTGAGGCGACGCTAAAATATGGCTTTGATTTATTTAGGTTTTATTTGGCACAAATTACCCACATTAAAAATCACATCACTCAGTGCTGTGTGTGAATGGATTTTTACATTTCTTCAATTATGTTTAGTTTACACTATATTTGCACAAAGTCGATTTTGGTCTAGTCTTTGTTTTTCTCTGCAGCCAGTCGTGAGCAAAATGACACAAAACATTCAAATGTTCAAATTTTGTGAGTTCAGGAACCTGTTTACAATTGATCAATATTTGATTTTTTTTTTTGCGAGGCTGGACCTTATATTTATTTATATATTTTTTTTCCCCTAAACATATATATATATATATATATATATATATATATATTTTTTTTTTTTTTTTTTAAATATATATATATAAACATTATGTGATGATAACTCAATCACGTTGTGATAATTCAGGGGCAGCGACAAGGATTTTTGTCATTTTTTGGTTGGTTTCTCAAATGTCGTGCTCAGTATTGTAAACAATTTGAATTGTTAGTTAAGTGGCAACTTTACTATTAACTCTAGAAAGTGACCAATTTCTCATTAAACCAATGTAAGTTTCTGATATATGAAATTTGATAGATGCTCTTTGACTGGATTTTTTGCACAGTCTAAAAATACTTTAACCACACAATGTATAGAGATTAACTGCACTCATTGAAGCTGTAACCTTCACCTTAAACATGGTTAATGGCCTCCTGCAGCCTGGACAGCAGACTCTTTGTCCAGTGGGTGACAGGACATGTTCATATCACATGCCTGATTAGACCTGATAACTCTTCCTTACTACAAAGTTTTTAAACCTACTGCAGAAAACACAGCCCCCATCCCAATCTGCAGGCATTGGGTGAATTGGCCTCTTTGTTTGGGAGATATGAACATCGCAATGGAAACACGCCTGGAACATGTTTTGAATGAAATTATAAAATTGATAAAGAAATGGTTGATAAATACGGGTAAATGTAAGATATAAGAGACTCTGCTGGGGAAAAATATAAATCATTAAAGGTTGTGTATGCAGGATTTATCTGATGAATTGCAGTAATGTGTCAAGATTAAGAATCAAAGATTGTGTTTATTTACAATTGGCAATTATAATATATTTATAACTCGCAATCACACAAAAGCTAATGTAAAAGTTGTTTCTGTTTTGTGTTTTCAAGTTGATTTGGTATAGAATAGAATGAGCTCTTCATTTTTGGTTGGCAGATCATACAAAAAATTATATCTCATTAATTTTTCTTGAATTGATAATATTTCACTTAATTTGAGTAGTATTCCAGTTATTAATGTTATGGACCAAGATGTTTCAAGATGTTTCTGACTAGTTTCACTAAATTACTTTTTTCACACTAAATTATTATCAAATGAGGAATAGGAAAAGTTCCTTTCCCCACTGGTAAATGTGTTTACTTATTTTAAGCAACATTAGCATATAACCTCAGGAATATCTTGAAATATTTATACATTTTTGCAGTGTATAGCTGAACAAATTTTACAATAAACATGTATTTGATGAAAGTCTACATGCTAGATAAATCTGTTATGTTTTTACCTACGGTATTGTTTTAAGAATTGGACATCGGGCATCCCAGTTAACTTCTGCTCCTTCATAAAACCCAAACCACACGGTGCAGCAGTCACTGGAGTTTGCCGTTGTAAGCACAAAAATCTTAAGCAAACAGCTTGGTGCTCTCAAGGTGACAATATCAGCTGCTGTCTAAAGATCAATACTGCTGCTGTTCACAGGCCTGGAGCTGTGCAGATTGTGTTACAGCCCTCGAACATGCTCCTGTGTCCACTGACAGCTCCACTTGTGTTATTACAGAGAGGCCTAATCACTTGTGAAGCAACTAAAAGCAAACACACTATTATACACCAAAAACGCTCCGTTGCCATTTTATTCCCTACTGAATGACACAGGGCAATTTTATACATAGAACCAGCCATTCATATGCCAATTCATCAGGTGTTGAATTCAAATTTATCACCAGAAACCGTTGTGCAAATAAAAGTTATCTCACTTTTGGTCGTTTTTTGCTGACCACAGATTCATATTCGATGGACAAGGCCATTTATCACTGTCAGAACTACAGCTCACTTAAAGCCCATTCAACAAACGAAATCCTTGTTTTGACAGGCATTCAGAGGGTAGGGGCAGCTCGGACCGGGACAGGCGCTGTAGGGGGTCTTCTGGCTTACATGGTTGGGATGTCCCCAGGCCCGCGTACCTTCAGGTGGAAAAGCCCTTGGACACTACAGCTGGCCCAACAACTGGCCGCTACATGCAGCGCCACACTGTCTGCTCCAGCCCCCACACCTCCAGCCCGGCACCAAAATAGAAGCATTAGAGAGAGCTTACCTCACACAGAGACAGGGCTGTACCCGAGGAGGAGAGAGAAATCTGAATATGTCAAAGATTTTACATCCCATCAATCATTTTCACACTCCCTCTGTGGAATTTACCTGTTCATTTATTATATTATGTATTTATTTTGTAAATAGTTATGATTATTGTCCAGAAAACCTGTTGTCCTTTTGGTTAGGACTTTTTCACATGGGTTTCGCATTATGACAGTGTGATTAAAATACAGATACATTATAAACTTCTAGGAACGCAGACATTTTCCTAAATGTGTATATGGCTTTATTGACAAAGACAGCTAAATCTTGGCATGACAAAAAGCAAAGCAATCTGTGCACAGCAAGTACAGCTCCAGACGGCACAGTGAGAGTAGATGGAGAAACTCGGTGTTTACTAAAAGAAATGATAACAAACTGTAGGGGTGACAACAGAGGAGGAAGTAAGCATATGTTAGCGTAAAGGAGAGGATCGATTGGAGGGAAGATAGCAGGACGCTATTTGACTGTTTCTTATTCTCTGTTTGACAGACACAATTAGCCTCAAATGATCCATCCTCACAGATTTATTCATGTAGGATTTAGCAGGATTTTAGAGCCTTTTCCCTGGTCTCATTAGTGTCAAGACGTATTTCCTGTCTAATATTGAGCTGAGGTCTCCTTGAGGGAGTCTTTCACCATGTGAGCGGATCTGTCGAGTGGAGTGACGATGATGGGAGTCTTTGACACACGCTTACTCTTACAGTGTGAGGACATGCATTATGTATGGAGCTTAAGCCCAACTCCTCTGTTATCTGGAGTCTGACTCCTGCGCTCTTCCTGAGTGGGATGCTGTATCAAATTCCTGGAGGCCCTGCTTCCTCAGTCTAAGCATGTAAATACTTGCAGGCAGCCTGCACGTGCACACACACACACACGCACGCACGCGCACGCACGCGCACGCACGCACGCACGCACGCACGCACACACACACACACACACACACACACACACACACACACACACACGGGCCAGGCCATCTCCACAGACAGCCACAAGCTTCATTAAAGTTTTTCTATTGATAATTATAACCAGAAATTATGCTTCCAGAAAAATGCCTCAGAGTGACATCTCCATATTTCAAAAACCTCTACTGATGTGCATTATGATGAGCATTGTCACGTATTAGTATTAATTTGCCTTTTATTCCTAAAAAGTAAGAAAACATAGTTTAGGTTTCAAAGCAATATCTTGGCAGTATGATGAGTTCTTTGATCCCTGTGCTGTTCAGTTCATATGTATCTTGTATGGAGGGCTTGTTGAGGGCTACTTGGACTTAAAAAAAAGAAATGGAAAAAAAAAGAAAGTTGAGCTCGACTCAGCATCATCCCCTTGGTGGTGCCTTCTCAGGCTCATTTGCCTTTACACTTTCAGAGCGTTTTACAGCCCCTCTGTGATTTAGGCTCCTTTAATATGGACCTCTGACAGATATGGGCCAATAAGTTTCTAAAATGAAGTCTCCTTAACACTTCAGAGCACATGGGTTCACCATGCCTGGATTTGACAGTTGTATAAGAATGATATATGTATTTTTATCAATAGAGTAATGCAGCAGGAGACCGTACTGTGTTGAGCCTGGTAAGTGTGTTACTTAACTACAGTTGGTGTATTGGCATTTTAAAAAAGTTTTGCAACAACCCACTTAAAGGTCAAATATTATCCATAATTGACTTTGTTGAGCTTTTAGCCGTGTTCTAACATTGTTAATCCAAAACATACCTTGAGTAGCATTTAGTTTAACTCACGTGTGTTTGATGAATACTCTTGTCTCTCCGACACTGCGTTCTGAACTCCAACAATGTGTGACGTATTTGATCGTTGACGTCATTTATCCCTGAAATCTTTTGCTGTTTTAAGCCCTTAAATCATCAATAGACTCGCTCTGAACATTTCTTCCATCTAATCACGATAACTACAACTTTGTCAAATCCACTCTTTACTGCAATGCATTATGGGTACATATTTACATCTGTGTAATTGCCTCTTCAGCTAGTAGATGGAGCCACAGCTAAGTCAAAATGCCACCTCCGAATGCATTGATGAAGTAATGTTTTTCTATATAAAAGCATTTTATTTTTAGTTCTAAAACATGTCAAACTGAAGACACCAAGAGGAGGTTTACAGGCTAAAAAAAAAAAAAGCATGATATTTTTCCTTTAAATTCAATCTGACAAACTGTAGAACATGAAGAAGTTGCTTGTGTCCGTAGCATGTGGGTGGACAGTCACAAGCCCACAGCTTATTGTTATTTAGTGCTCTTTCTGCCTGGCCTGGACTCGCTCACACATCACTTTTCGACACCATGCGCTCACACTGTGGGATCTACAGCTTTGGCCCCTGTCTGTATCACCTCTGTATAGTAAGAGTCTTGTTGGAGCTGGACCCGGATCAAAGAGCCGGAACAAGAAGCGGAAATGATTTGGCAATCTCTGAACCTCTCTTTGGGCTATCATCAAAGGAAACCTGAAAAGATAGTGAGCTGTTTTTGGATATTTTTTTCCCAACCACAGAATTGAGTGGTATATTTAGGATCTTTTGACTTTGACCAGCTAATTACTGGAATATAGGTGTAGGAATATTTTCTTATTTTGTATTTGGTAAATACCAATACATCATAACATAACTTCCTTCTTTGGTAAACATTTACTTTTACGTCCGATATTTTTTTTTAGTTTTGTTTGTTTGATTAAGTAATGATATTTCAACTTTTATTTGAGAAGTAGGATTTTTCCAGTGGTGTCATTTACCATTTGTATTTTTCTTGCCCGACAGAGACCTGGTCACGCTTTAACAATTGCTAAAAACCAACTCATTCCAAGACACACAAAGTAATGCAGAGGAATGTGTCTCGTATCACGGAGGCTTTTCTGAGCAGCCCAAGAAGTGTCATGTTATTTAATTACACACAGCTTGCCAGTCCTCTCTTTAGGCCACCCCTGTTTCATAAGTGTAAAATGCCTACTTTTCAAGAAACAATATGGATACGAGCTTTTGTTTTCATAACTTTAATTAGTCTTTAATTAATATTGTCGTCTCAAGAGCACTCCTCAAATCAGTCTGGAAAATTTCCCCGACAGTGTATGTGGAGGTTTTTCACGGCTCAGTTTCAAGACAAACTAAGGTGAGACTGAGAGAGACAGGAGGAGGAGAACTCTTCGATGTGAAAACACAATGAAATAGATCCACACCTCACTGAAAGCACTGCTAACATGACAAGACAACATCTGTTTTCCTAGGCCTCTCCTCTGTGACTGCTGCCTAAATGATGTTTTATTAAGAAACTAATATTTCCTCTGCAGTGGCCGCTGATGGAGAGCGAGGTGTTGTATCACAGAAACCATATCCTAGAGTTGGGGCTTACCTTGGTGATGGCCTTGTTTTTTGGCCTTATAGAAATTATGGAAAACTG
Source organism: Rhinogobius similis (assembly GCA_019453435.1). Classification (NCBI taxonomy): domain Eukaryota; kingdom Metazoa; phylum Chordata; class Actinopteri; order Gobiiformes; family Gobiidae; genus Rhinogobius; species Rhinogobius similis. Next base: position 22,444,991 of record CM033631.1, read on the forward strand.
AAACTAAGAGCCTTTCGGGAAATTTTGCACAAGCTCACCGGACAAAACTCACTTCAGCCCGCCATTATCTAATCTAGAATTGTAACATATACGTGCTGACGATCCAGTTGCAATAGGAATGAAGGACACAGTGACGTCTAGCGCTTGTACAAATCCCCTGTGCTTGATTTCAGGGGTAGATGGCGTCGCTCTGCCACCTCACATTCTCGTTTCAGACACACAAAACCTGAAGGAGTCTCCTGGGCTGAATGAACACCACATGAAGGCAGTCTTTGTCCTCTATGTCCGTGCTGCTACAGTGCACCATGGCTTGGTAACACTGCTGCTGTGGCCTGTAAAGAACAGCGCAATGTCTCTCAAGGTGTTGGGTCAAACGTGATGGTGACACAGCACAACACTGTTAAGACATCAACTCACATGTCATTTTTTGGGGGGAGGATGACTTTTTGTGTGAAATGTTGATCTGTTGTTTGTGCCTTCAACTGCAGAAGTTAATACTCAGGTTTACTGGGTTGGCAGTTCAAACTGTAAGTCAGTCTTCTCCTAGACATTTTCAAAATGTCCACTACTCTTTGATTTGATATCCAATCTAATTGCAATATCTGTCAGACAAACTGAGTACTAGAAATGTACTCAAATTCCTATTTTCACTAAATGTGTTCATACTGAACACTAAACATAGAGACTTTTTTGAAATTCGTTAAATTTACCGTATAAACCCACACCCAATTCTATAAACATGAGTCTCCATATGCACACTGAATCATTCCTACCTGAGGTGGACTGCAGCAGTGCTGCCAGTTTCATAGTGCTATAAAGATGTCAGTGTCAGTGTTGGCCCCTGTGAGTCTGAGAGCTTTAATCCCTCTGTTGGCAGCAGCCTGTGTACAGGTTGATCAGGTGAACTGTCACCTCTCCGGGTCACTTTACAGCTGGGCGTACTCAGTGGATTTGAAATGTATTTCAACTTGACTTTGACACATATCTAACTTATAAGTCCATATGTAAAAGCAGAAACTTTTGGGCTTGCTTTAGTTCCAAATGTGAAATGCTGGAAGAATAATTTGATATAATAAAGGTATGCTGCAGTTTGAGGTGTCATAGTTTTTGAAATATGTCCAGTTGTGTAATGTATCAGATATGCATTTACAGCTGTGTTTGATCCTATAGTTATTGACAATTACCTGCTTACAATATAAATTCAGAGACTATGAGTTTGTACAATGAACAGTAATAACTATTGTACATGACTTACTTTTGGACTTTAGACATAATAGTTGTGGGAACCGTTCTCACATGACATGTTTCCAGTCTGCTGGCACTGCCAAACCAAACAGCTTGGCAGCAGAGTCAGTGGTACATGCAGTCTGTGCAGTTACAGCTCTTTGGAGTGGATCCACAACAGGTCTGAGTGTGGTGACCTCTGAAGACAAGTCTGTGTGCAGCCGCTAGCGTCATCATGCCCACATTTCTGTCCACAGAGCTCTGCCATGTCCATTTGTCCATACTACATTCTATATTAATGGGTTAAAGAGTTGTATTGATTAGTTCACTCTCTTGGGTTTAAAAAGATTCCATGCAGATAATCAATACTAAAATCAAAACTCGTGACTAATGTTCGATTCGAACATTTTCAGAAGTAGTATGGCCAAATGTTAAAATTAAATAAACTACTATTTAAAAATACATTATATTGTATATACTTATAATTATAATATTGAAATGATAAAGGAGAATGGATGTCATGGTATAGAACAGTAGATTTCTTCTTTTCACCGTGGTCTCTGAATTGATATCAAGTTTCAAAATCAATTTAAAGTGTTAGTATCCGATACGTTTTGTTATTCTACTGTAGCAGTGTTAGACTTTTCTTTTCTTTTAGAGGAACATGACGTCTTTGCCTCTGCCACAGGAGCCACAAACACCTGACCTCAGCTGCACGTTCAGTGGCAGTGCAGATTGTTGGGATTTACGAGCGAAGGTGAGAGGTTCTGGCACCAGGCATTGCCCCTGCACTGACCCCCGCAGGTCCCCTCTCCCCTGGGTGTTGACAGTGTTACTGCAAATTTGGTCCACTGAAGGATTGGGTGTGCTTTACCCCCAATTGTTGTGACCCCCATAAACTGCAGCCTGGCTACCAATAGGCCTTTCCGCTTGGAAACTCTCACCCTTTAATGGTCTCTCTAATATTAGGTCCTCTTAGTGTGCCCCTCCCATGTAACACAGGATCATGTTTGGGCATTCAACTCTGTGAAGCAGCATTCAGAGACCATATCAAGACTTCATCTACAGGCCTCACATTATTTTACTGCGTCATATACCTTACTTACTTACTTAGGGACTATTAAATTGATTAGGGCGGATGACTTTTGCTGTGGTGTTACCAATTGAAGCATCATTTATTAGTAATAATTTACTGGACATTAGTGATTTAAGCCCATTATTTCATTATTTCCACGCTGAACTGAACCAAAATCCATTTTCTGCCAGCTTCTTGTGGTTCTTAAGTGTTATTTGGCAATCGAGATACACCAAGTTTTCCTTTCATACGTGAAGTTTGTCACTACATTAGTTCATCTGAATGCTGAGCAACTTTCAGTGCCACTAGGGCAGTCAGGAGCAGCACTCGGGGACCCATCTCCAAATCCTGAGCTAGGCTTGGTCAGGACCACAGATGAAGCATTTTATTTTGGGGTGATGGGGGAAAGCAGAGTGCCTGGAGTAAACCCACCCAGACACGGGGAGAAACATGCAAACTCCACACAGAAACACCTGGACAGCGCAGGAGTCGAACCTAGAACCTTCTTGTTGTGAGCAATCAATAAAGACTAATTTATACATTTATTTATTAAGATTTTCTGGCCTGAACTGAAGGCTTTATTGGACAGGACAGTTTTATCGTGAAATTTTAGTAACAACCACACATGCCTTAACCCACTACACCAACAGCGAGCATGTGAGTGAGTTGTTAAATATGAATATAGTTGTTCATTATCCACTTATGTATGGACAATGAGTGGTTGTTGAGTATTGACACATGTGTTTGTCTTGGTAAAGTCATTTGGTGGCCCCAGCCCTTTGTAAGCACAGGGCACACGTTTCAGACCCCTCCCTTTTAATTAGGCCCGACTGGAAAGACTGACCCCGCTCCCTGATTTTCTGCTGGACCTCCGAAAAGGTGTGTGGCTGGACTGAGAAATGAGTTCAAACATGGCATCTCCCTACCTTTGGGATTTATGACCAAATATACTGGACACACCACAGTGGTCAGCTTAAAACCATATTCAACAAGGCTTAATTTCAAAAACTGACAGCAGGTTATTAAAGACATTTACCATTGATAGAAAAGCGTGCCTTTTCTGGAATCAAAATATCTCCACTGTGGATTCCAGCAGCATTTGGTTTGAATAAGGCAGTTTATGTTCGACTACCATCTCAACTAACCAAAACTATGCCTAAATTTGTTCTGAACACTTTAACATTTCATAGCCAGAGAGAGCGCTTGCATAGGTGGGTGGTCATATCCCAAATCATCATATTAGTTAAGACGTAGCCATAACAAGTACGGCACATTAATGCAGTAGACTCCAACATGCAGCCAGGCGATTTCCTCTGGTCGTGTTCAGGAAAATGTCACTTCTTCAAAATCATTGAGAGATCCTTTAATTGTCCCACAATGGGGAAATTCCAGATCATACTTCAACAAATACTACTGTACCTATAGAAATCAAATTAACCCTTGTATCAGAAGGTGAATACATTCAAATTGAATAAAGAATATAGATAAAAATAACAAATCTGCAGTATTTATGGAGAAAAAGTAAGAAGAAATCAAAATTTAACACCCGCAAACTGAGATTCGTGTTCGTATTAAAGCTGTATTGTTGTCTTATATCTTGATGTGATGTCTTGGTTGTCATTTCAAATCAAAAGAACACTAAAAGACATGTGTATTTAATTTACTGGCAGAAACGGAGACTATATTATGCCAGGTATGTCGACCGAGATCAAATGTTTATTTTAAAAGCCATGTTTGAGTATTGTTGTATTTCTATGACTTACAGACTTGGCTCAGCGTTTCTTTGTCTCCATCTGAAGAGAACAGGGTGGATTTTATTCATTTAAACTGGGGCAATACCAGAGATAAAGGGACAGTACTTTAGATAAAAAAAACTGGCACACATTCAGTACAAACAGATCAGACAGGTTATGATCAAAATTAGAGTTCAACAATGTTCATTATTTATCTAGTGACACTTCATCCTTGTACTGTCACTAAGGATTATTTTATTAGTAATCATAGAGACTTTTAAAATTCATTATCAGCTAAATAAACGTTAAAATATGGTTACTGAAGAATTTACAAATAAAGTATAATTTGGAAAATTAGAAACTGATTATTGTTCTTTGACATTTTGATTTAATAATGCCGCTGTCTTTGTTATAAAAGGTCTTTTTTTGTTTTGTTTACAGTCTTTTTCGATTACGATGCTCAAAATATCACTATTATCTACAATAATCACAATTATTGCTATTTTTGTCGACTAGTCACGAGTAGTTAATTGATCTTCGCCACCCATTATTTATACATGCACAATTTGGGAAAAATATCTATTGCGATTTTTCTGATCAGTATTGTGTTTGAGATTGGATTTGCGATTTATGTTTGAATAATGGTATTCAGTTCCAACTTCACATTTTAAATGCAACCAGGAGAACTGACAAAAAGACTGAATTATGAACTGATAAACGAATCAAATAATTCACGTTTTTGTCACTTTTAGTGGCGTTTCTGTCACCTTTGTGTCACTTATAATCATGTTTTTGTCACTTGTTGAGGCATTTTTGTTGCTGGTTTCAGAACATGTTTTAACAAATCTAATCTACAGGGCCAGCAGGTTTTATGCAGAATAAAACAGGATATTTAGTTGTTTGTGGAGGAAATGATTGCCCTAGAAAACTTGCAGTCTGTGCGATTTGCTAATTGCATCTGTTCAAATTTCGATTTGAGTTTGATTATTTATGCAGCCCTACATTACGTCAGTATAGGTTTACTATGTTTGAATCCTGATATATTTGAATGGTGTGTGTGGAGGCATGATCTGGAGGACACGTCATGAGCGCGAAGCTGAACAAAGAAGCCCTTTTGTGGCCTGAAGGTGCTGAAAGGCCGGGCCGAGGGTGGCACTGTGGGCTGAACACCAGTATCAGGCCGGGGGTCACACATGCAGGGCAGCAGTGATAGAACTGTGCCTAACACTACCATCCTGATTAGGTTTTGCTGAGCATAAGAGTTTGGTAACTGAATATAGGATTCTACATGTATCAAACACTGAATGCCAGAGTTTAAGTGAAGTCGTTATTGCAAAGAAATCTATGACTGGTTAAAAAAAAAGCCAGATTTTCCATGCCCGGAATCCAAAATACACACTTTTCCAATACTTTACAAAGAGTGAGTCTGGTCACCACTCCCTCCGTCATGCTTCGAGTCAAACTCAAACCGTGCAGATGTTTACATAGTTTGCATCTGTAAATTAGAACAAAATCAAACTTCTCTCACCTCAAGCTAACATCTTTTTGTGCTTTGCTAATTGATCGTGCAGAAATCCGCAGAGTTTTTCACTCCCTTGTGATATATTTTTAGATTTGTTGTACTCATAAGCAGCCATGTTAATGAGGCACAGACCATGCATTTCCCTGATTGGCTAATCCACCTGTCCATCAAGTCCATCGGAACTCGCAAAGATGAAAACTGTGACCAGACTGATACCGATCTGTATAAAAAAATAGAGATATCATTCTAGACTTTCCAGGCAACATTTTCCAGTGTAAATGACATTCGTTTCCAGCCCTCAATGAATCTTAGTGTCACAGTTTTTGACTAATATGATCTAAAACGTGTGTAGAGCTGCATGCATACTGTGTATTTAATTCCATAAAGAGTCACAGGATTGCTTAGAACTAATTGATGTCAAATCCCTTAAAATTGTCTATTGAAAAGGCTCTATAAATAACATAAATTCTAAAGGACACAATGCAGGGACTAGGACTCATCGTTCAATACATGAAAGATGGAACAATATTTTGGGGCTTAAAATGTGTCCGGCTACAGATTCTTTGCATTTGTGGAGAATTTTTACCTTACTTTTTGTAGTAAGACAGAGTTGAGCTGTAGAGAGTCAAATAAGTAACTCCAAGGACCCATTATAGACTCTAACTAACCACTTGTGGGTTCTATTGTGTTGTTTATATATTTATATATGTTTTCTTTACAATATGGTTCATAGAAAAGGGTTAACTCTGATTATCCTGCTTTAAGATTATTGTGTCAGCGGTATAAAGTTTATCCAATATTATCGTTTATTGCGATATTTTCTTTAGCAATATATTGTTCTTCAAATTTTGTTAATATGACAGGCCTACTTATGTCCAATAACATTGGTCATAAGGTTGCCCTACCATAGTTGTCACGTGTCACAGTTGTTAAATGTTATGATTTGTGAATTCTAGTGGATCCTTTTATTTTACTTTGATTGCACAAACAGTGGTGAATTGTCTTGGCGCCCTCCCTACAGTTACATGTGGGTCAGTGGGATAATGGGTGGTCATAGAGTTTTCCTAAGTGGTGATTTGGAGTGGTAAGCGTGCAAACCCAGGGAACAGCCTCCGGGCCACGCGACAGGAGCCGTGGAGCCGCTCATACAGTGTGCCTTTCACCTCCTCGCGTGTGCACAAAGGAGAACTTATCCCAGAGCCCCTCCCCTTCACCCCCTGCCCTTCTGCCCCGGTGCCCTTGATATGGACTCAGCCCCTGCCACCCCATTATGAAAACTTGGCTCTGTTTCTAAACATCATAGCTGACCGCAAAGAATGTACATATTCAACAAGATTCTATATTTTATTCCATAAATCAGATTTCCGTAACTGTGCCCTCTTATGTTTATTTTGAAAAGTAATGTTACATAAAAAGGAGAAGCAGAAGTGCCAAATGTGTGTATTATCTGCATTAACAGGTAGGGTCTTCATTATATGTGAAACCAAATGCTAAACTGTGAGACAAAAAAAAAGAAAGAGAGAATAATAAAGAAGAAAAATAAATAATTAATACAGGTATGTAATATTAAGTTGAAATAGGTTGAGAAAAGTGTGTTTTTAAAATGTGGGGATACAAAAGATAATTCTTATTATTTGCCACTGCCAGTACAAAACATAATGTGATCGATTGTGTAGCGCCACAGTGTTGTAAGTTTGAGTTCATCTCCAGTGGTTTGCTGCAGTCTCATCCCTATTCCACACTGCGCTGTACTGTTCTACAAAGTCTATGGACCAAACAACTTAAAAGAAATTTTAAAGCCACAAAACTATGACAGAACTACTTCAGAATTTCTGGCCTATACTTTTATGTAAACTCTGAACTTCGACTGGGGGTGTTGTGAGTTGAATCTCAAATTGCATAAACACTTCTGGAAAACTGCACTCAAGAAATAGCCAGACAAATTTCAGACACGTGTTTGGACATATACTCATTAATTTTAGATCAGTAATGACACAAACAATGGTCCCTGCTTTTGTGTTATTTCATTGTTTTCATCGTTTAAAGGACAGTGTGTTTTATTTCTGTGCATGTGAGGCAATCTTGGACATACCTACAAAGTTTTAGAGCTAAACCTAAATAACACATCTGAATGTCTCTTAGCCACCCATCTGCAGCTTTTTGACCTGAATGTAGACTGAAGAAAGAGTGGTCTGACTGGTTCTCTAACTGACACTAAATCCCCATCAGGAGCGTACTCTGAGTAGGCTGTGCATGTAAACGAACTGATTGTGTCTACTGTCCCGCCACTGCATGTGCTGGATCTCTCACCAGAGCGGAGCACAGTGAACCCTCACGTTTCCTCTGGCAGGGCTTTACAACAGTAGCACCAGGGCCACACACAGCTCCAGAGATCCAGCGCTGAGGGTAAATAAACGGACTGGGCCATCCCTGACATCATGAGCGGCTGCGTACAGTGCAGACAGAGAGAAAACAAAGTCCCGTCAGGCATGAGTGCTGCTGAAAGTCCATAGGGATTCCCTGCTAGCTTTTATATGAGGTGGACCCAAAGGGAAACTTAGAGTAGTGCGGGGGACAAACAGAAATACAAAATTATCTCATCTTATTACACAGAAAGTAATGTGTAAATAAGATAAATTATAGCTTGAATTAAAGGAGCTGTATTTAATTTTTGTTCCAAATCGTGAGAAACAGACTGGTTCATTTTAAACTCTTTGCTGCAGTCCACATGTATTCCTCACAACTTCCAGAGGCCAAAGCAAGTTTTACTGTCATGATAAAACTAACAACAACCAGCATTCGAACAGCACTTTTCCTGCTTCTCTATAATTAGATACAGACAGCGCACTGCGGTTTAATATTCACCCTAAGAACAATTTTTACAATATATCCGTTCTTGGTCAAATGCACTTTTCTTTATTACATGAAAGATATCGGGTACAGCCCCTTTAACTTTAAATTTGAGTGGCTTTGACCTGTGAAGTAAAACTAAATAGTTGCATTTGTTTTAGTAAAAATAAAAGATAAAAAGTAGTCCCTAGACAGATAAAGGAGAATGTTGTATCATCAATCTAGGACATGAAGCGCAAACTCCAACCACCAGTGGTCAGAAAAAGCTCAGTAATAGATTGTTTATAGAGCATAGCCTTATAAACATACATGATTTCAACTTCTCTACAGGTTTTCGACATTGACTTTACAGTAGTCCAGAGCAGAGCATGTTCCCATCACCCAGATTGAGAGTGACAATACTGACAGAGCAGTAGCAGGACTCACCAGCCAAATCCTATTCCTTTGTGGGATTTGCTTCTAATTTTCCCTCTCTTGCCTGTGGTCCTCGTGTTTGTTGTTGCCCGTTGTCTTGCATAGACTTTAAATAAACACAGCTTTGATAAGGTAGAGGCTAGACTGTGCCCTTTGACCTCTTAGCAGAACCTATCTACGCCCCAGAACATGAGGTTCACCAGGTGACACCGGTGTGACTCTAAATTAGAGACAGTTTTACAAGTGGATGAGGGAGTAATGCTTAGAAATTGATTTTTAGGCCAGATTTGGAGAGCAGAGGTGAAGAGAAAGATATACCATGCTTGTAATCGCCATGAAGAAGACATCGGTTGTTTGAAGACATAACAAAGCACAAATCAAGTTGATTCAGACATTTTGGATTCAAACGTTTTGTAAGTCAATTATTTTAAAGTGCTTTAGGACCTAGCCCTGGCAGATACTATATATCGATTTATTGTTCAATAAATGAAAGATAAACAATGTTTTGGGGGCTCAAAATGTATCATATGCATCTTTCATTTGCACTAACAATACATTTTTAACACTTTTTAATACTAACAAATGTAGAAGGTTGAATGAATTGATGAATATCACAATATGGAATATCGTTTACCAACAAACTTCCTGTGCTAAAAAGATTGACTCAACATAAAATTTGTTATCTGCCATGTGATATAAAGCATTTGAGTCTGTTTACCTATTATTAAATTAGTCTCAATACTGCCTAATTTCTGAATGCTGAGCTTTTGGTCCAGCAGTCAGTGGTGGTCAGAAGGCTCTTTGTAGGCTGTCGAACATGCACCAAAACCACAAATTATCACTGGTGCAGGTCAGGCCCACCGCGCCGCCATCACCAGGCTGAGCACAACCTCCCCCCGAAAGCCCACGATTTATGGCATATGTCCAAATAAACATGTCTGAAGGCTGCGGCAGAGAGGAGCGGCGAGCAAGCAGCATGTTACACCTGTATGAGTGATGTCGACCTGTGCCAGCAAAAACGGCCACACACTTTCCTAAATAAATCCTAAAACTTAACAGAAATTATATTCAGAATCACAGACTTTTCTTTCTATGCGTTCGCTGTTGCCGCTTCCCACTTTTTACCATATTTTTTGCTTCGCTTGCTAAAAGAAAGTTTCATAGTAAATGAGGTGTGCTGTAAGTAAACCCGACCTCGTCACAATGTTTACTTTTGTTTTTGTTTCATTTCAGGAGCGTACAGTAGACACAGTATGTAGGCAGCTGAGAGCTCAGGCAGGGAAACCTTTTCATTTGCATCTATCTAGGTCGGCACTGCATATTTTAACACGTGAAACCCCCCAAAAGTTATACTTGTTATTAGGGATGTCAAGATTATTCAGTTCCTCAATAATTATGCTTTTTGTTACATGTCAGTAATTGTAATAGTTATATATCGTAATGGTTCTCCTCACAATAATCATGACATTTTATCATCATACTAAATTGCCCAAATTCAACAAAGGAGAAAAAAGTTTAAAGTTGAAAGAAGGTAAAGAAGGAAGTAGGTTTCTATCTATTGTTTCCAGCGTATTCACGTGCATGATTTTTTTGTTTGCACGTACAGCTTTAGAACAGCTTTTTCCATACAGCGAAGTAAAGTGTGGATTTCCCTTCAACGCTTGCTCAATCGTAGCGACGCTCTTACATCCGGGTTTGCAATTGATGGAATTCTTTACTTGCCGACAGCGCGCAGTGGTCTGTTTTTGTCACAAGGTGCTGCTTTTACGTAATGGGGTGAAGAATTAAGTAAGAAAATACAGGCTCGACTATAGAAGTGATGGATTGTTGCTGTTGTTCTTTTTATACGCTCTACTCTCCCCTGTATTTCACCTCCTTTCCCTGGAGTTTTGCTGGAGGTGTGAGTTCTTAAGCCTGTTTCAGAGGTAGTTTTTGGCGTGTTGAATCTGTGACATCAGTTATTCGTCACTCCGCAGACACTGTGATTTACGGCTTTTCTCGAAACGTGCCCATGGTATTTATTACATTTAAAACCTATTACTGTAAAACGGGGGAGATTATAACAACTTGGAAAAGAGCTGCAGCTTGAGCAAATCTGCCGGGCATTTGGACTAATAAAGTAGCCATGTTTAACTAAATGTTTATATTATTTTACAGTGTGCCTTCGGGGGAGACAGGCTTTCCATTAATAACCGCAGATGAATGTACGTAATTACCTTGTATTGTAGACCATAGACTCCCCTGCTGAAGGTTCACACAGTTTTATAATATGGGATTTCCCACTCACACGTTCACTCCATTTGAAAATGTAACGGCCCATGTATTTCTCACCTCATGCTCAGTATTCCCCAAGTGGATTTGTGAAGGAAAAATAGTCCTACAACAATATAGTTAAATTTGTTTGAAATCTAATTTGTGTAATGCAGTTCAGAAAGCGTATTTGAACCTAATAGATTTAGACAAATAATTCCTATGTTTATGTAACATTTTTTGTTTGTTTTTATGACCGATTATTGCAATCTGGAGACAAACACTTCAGTATAGGAGAAGAGTCTTGCCAAAGGATGCAACTTTGCCATCACGAATCACAATCAAATCACAGGTTTGCCGGTAGAAAGGGGCAACATATACGGAAATGTAGATAATGTTGTGAATATTGTTTTAAGATATGCAAAATGTGATTGTTATATCAGGCTTATTTAAAAAAAAAAAAAAAAAAAAGAGGAAGGGGATTAACCTTTCAATTAAGGGTATATGGTGATATTTCTGCAGTTTTGTGATTCATTCATTTCACATCTATGTGCAAATTAAACCTCAACTAATATGTTTAAAGTTCCGTTGGTTAAGCATAATATTGTCTGAATAATGTTATCAGGATAACATATATATTGAGAGATTCATTTTTGTCAGTGTTGCCAAGTCCTATTTCAGGGTGTTTAAGTCCTTAACTTGTTTCAGTCCTCTGTATATTTTGTTATACTAAATTTGGTATTGACAAGTTTTAGTTTTAAACAATTATCTCAGATTGAATGCTACAGAAATGTTTTAACTCAGGGTGTATTCTCAGAGCAAAACAAAAAGTGCAATTAACTTTAATTAGAATGAAAAACAAGCATAGTTTTTCCTTGAATCTAGACGTAACATTATCACTTTTTATTACCGTAATAAGCATAATGGCACTTGACTGACAACCTGTTTGCCAGTCAGTGTGCACCATTTTGTATATTTTCTCAGGGAGAAATTTGCAGAAAGACGTCCATGTTAGGGCCACCGGCAGTGCTCTCTCTGGGCACCCCCGAGTGCTGACACCTCATGTCCATCAACCCGCCCATCCTCCGCACCAGCTCCATAGTCTCCTGTCCAGCCGTTACTGCGTGCTGCTATTGTACAGTACCGGCACTGAGGCCTCTGGGCAGAAAACTGATCTTGTCCAAAGTCACCGACACACGCACTTAGTTTAGTTGCATTAAGGTCAAGTGCTGAAGGATCACGGCCACAGGGGAGGCAAATGAAATAAATGCGGCACATTGTTGCGCGTGGATCCTGCGAAGGGATGTTTATGACTGTTTATGTTCCTATAGGGAAGTAGTCACTGGGCAATTAGGAAAACAACCCGAAACCTGTGGGTGACAGAGAAAACATCCTTTTAAAATATGGCCCCACTTTGGAAAAACTTCATCAGCTACTTGTTCCCGCAGATCCTGGAAATCCTGGAATTGGAATTTGGAATTTTTTTAAATTTGAAAGTACAATTTGAAAATGAGTCTTGGCATAATATTACAAATAATAACAATTGTAGAATATAAGCAATAATAATATAACTGACACTAGACCAAGTACGCTAGCACCTAAAATATTTGTTGTTTAAGGATATTTTAGTCATAAGTTCTGCTTCCACTCATCACAGCCTTTTTCATATATATTCATATATATGATATATATGTATCATGAACAATATGATATAGCCCAGCTTTAATTGTAATGCATTTTAACCCTTTTAAATGTATAAAATCATTGTTTTTATATTCAAATTTTTATATAAGACAGTATTTTGGATCTTTGTAAAATATTTGTAGTTTGTAACAAAGGTTTTCCATTTTTAAATTATAGCTTATAAAGATACTGAACAAAAGAAAAATCTAATAATAATTAAAATGCAGATGACATGAATACAGTATGTTTTTTTCACATTACATTTAAAATTATTAAACATAATGAAAATAAGGGGATATTGGTTGGTTTAGAATGTTTTTGTACACTTTTGGATCATTTTGGCTCTTTTATTTTGATAGGAGAATAATCCGACAAAGATAGATACTATTTTTACAGACCCTTTTAAAAAAGCAAACCTCATAACTAAACTGACCGTCCTTTAAGACTCACAGTGACGAATGGACAAAATCAAGTGCTTTGGCTTTATGACTTCATAGGGGATAGTCTGGTTTCTTTCCCCTTTGGGTAATAACGGCATTTTACATTATATAAATCTACCGAACTAGGAATTAAACCAAAGAAAACACTCCAGCTCTGCTCCCCAGTGAGCTTTAGGAGTTGGCTCGGCTCAATCCCGACCAGCCACAATCGCATCCATCTCCAGAGCCGTACTTCACCAGGTCAGCGCAGGAAAGCCAATAAAATGATCAATAAGACTGTATTTATTTAGTTAGTTGTGTTTAAAATTAGGAGCCTTACTTGTTTTATTTGAGGAAATTTCAGTGGAACAGATTTTTGCATGCATACGTTTCATAGTATGCATAGTAGAAGCTATTGTTTTTGTCCTTCAACTTTCTAAATTATAATAAATCCAATATGTTCGTAGTACGTCAAGATTTCATAGTAACTTGTGGTATGTTATTGAATATGTTTAAGTTCAGTAAAAGGCCTTATTGTTCGACTTCCCCAGTAGCAGATAAGGCTAAAAGTTGCCATAGAAACACAGCCACCTGGAGTCCGATTTGAGAAAACCACAAAGTCAACATGGACATGCGCTGCGCTCGGGGGGAGAACCAAGGAGAAAAAAGCAGTGATTATGTGAGCCATAATCAGAAGTGAAAATATATAAAGTCCGGGGCTCTTGGATAGTGTGACACATCGCCATTCATTTCCATCAGTTCAGGTAAACTCTCACTGTAGGGCGCACGCACAGCCTCGATGACACATTTACACTATTATAGTATATATAAGGTAAGACTGTCACTGCTGCCGAAACTGTATCCTTTTATTTATCCAAGCCAAGGCCAAGTCCTGCCATGGGTACATGCTTCCTCTAGTGCTAAAATCAACCACATCTTTTGGCCCATAACATTAAAGCTAATATATGCAGAGGGCAAAGAGAAAGTCACCGAGCTGAAACAGTCATGGATGTCAGGTTTGTCCTCCAGCACATCAAATATACTGTAGAGCACTTTCACAAGACCAAAGGGAAATCGTTAAAATATGACTTTACATTGTTCACGATCGAAACACCAATAACATCAATATCTTTCACATGTTTTGCTAATTTCCTTATTTTAGAATCACCACATTGCAAGATCTTTTTACCTATATAGTTAAATTATACAGTAGGCTATATAGAGTCTCTCACACACATTTGGGTTTCTTTCAAACTGATGTCAGGTTACTTTATGAAAACACTATTTTTATTCTGACATCTGTGAAAAGCGTGTCTGAAATATGTTCGCTGTCAGACAGGATTATCATTTATATCGACACTGACAGCCGGTTAAAGTTTTTGTAAAACCACTTGCTCCTCTTTTCGTGACACGTGCCCTCGAGTCCAAGTTCACAGACAGAATCACCACAATAGCAATGGTAATGTCATTATTAGTACACAACAACAAGAGCTCCAGGTTACAGAGAGGCCTGTCTCATGTTGGGTCGGATGCTTCACTGTTGCAGCTGCAGGTTGTAGTTTTTCTGCTTGCTGTTATTATTTGCCAAAAAAATCATATTGCAATACAATTTCCCCAAACCTATATCACAATTTTAATTCTCACTATTCAGTTATAACGCCTTTAATCAAGAGGTAAGTAAAGCTATCTGCCTCTGAAAAGTTGACACATAAATCCATCTACGAGGAATAATCACGTAGACTATAAAAGGGTTAGGGTTAGTCATAATTTGATAATCGTTTTCGTTTTCTGGATTTTACAGACTATAAAATACATATGAAACAACCTTTTTTTATATCAAAGACAGATACCTTATTAAAACTAAAATGGCAAAATATAATTAAAAAAAGGGTTTTCTTCAATAATGTACTTAATTTGTAAAAAATCTTTATCTAGAAGTCACCATTCCAATCTTTAATTGGTTAAAATGTATAGAAATAGAAACAAATCCTAAGGAGAAGACAGTGCCTAAAAACTGTTCATTTCAAAACAAATGTGCCAAAAAATGTATATCATGATTTTTATTTTATTATGCTTCATGCTCACGAAGTAGATTTACACTGTTTTAGGAGGTAAACACAACTATCTCAGATCACAATCAGATTTTTATCTTCACATTACTCCGCCCTACCACCAAAACTCTCCTAAACCGAGTGTAAATGTAAAAAGCACTGCGTTGTATGGAGGGATGTCAAGATTATTTGGTTAATCAATAATTGTGATTATTCAGGTCACATTATAATCGTACAAACTAAAAATATAATGTTATCTATTTGACAGTTTGAACGAGATAAAATTAAGCATCAGTAATCGTGAATATTAAACCGTTTCTTTTCACAACAATCGTAATACTAAAATTTGACATCGGTCGTACGTAAACTCCACTGACAAACATAATCCAAGTCAGCGACCAAAACTGTCATCACTGCTTGCTTAAACTGATCTTCTTGTCTTTGCGTCAGTCTGAGGAAAAGCCCTTTGCACTTGCTCCGCTGGCGTGGCTGACTCCTCTGGTGTGGTGCCTGTCCAAGAACAACGTGTCTGAGGTGGCCGCGTGCTGCAGGCTGACACTGTGATTATAGGAGCTGTGTCGGGTGAGGAAAGCTGTGGTCTATGGCTGAATATCTGAGAAACCCATTGTGAGCTTCACCTTTTCTGAATTAGCGCTCCACTGAACTATTTGCCACTGGGAGGAAGCTCAGACAGGGCTTTTGCTTTATGGGCATTCTCACATCTGTAATATGCATTTCCACGATATCTATTTGCTTGTGAGGCATCGAAGGACGAGTGGCCAAGGGCTTTATCTGTGTTGAAGCTTTCACTGTGTTTTGTTGCTAGGTTTCTGCCGACTGGACGATCTAAAGGGCTCATTGTGTTGCAGTACTTACATCATCTGTAAGTGTGCGTCTGTGGCAGTTTAAAAAAGAATCTCTGAAAAGTTCAAATGTCAAGTACGAAGAGTCGTCACAACATACCTCTCCATCTAAAGTATCACAGACTTTATATGAAAGAAATGTATAGCTGCGTGCAATAAATGTAGTTTTTATTTCAATAAATCGGTATCAGGAATGGAATAGATTTGTCAGTATCAACAGACAAAATGGAAACAGAAGAGCAATTAGGCTAAAAATATGACCATATCTTTAACAATCATGCAACAAATTATGTCATATCATAAATATATTCTGTTATTTTTGTTATTGATTATTATTTATGTACAAGAGATAATTTAAATTGTGAACTTTACTTGTGAACTACTAGATTTTTGGACCTCGCTATGAATTAAAATCTAAATACCAGTATCGGCAAACATTAGCTATGCAACAGCAGCAAGACAAATACAGAATATCGGTAAAAAAACAAACAAACAACATATCGGCCCATCCCGATATAAAATTATGTTGTGATGTTTTATGAGCAAAGCCACTCTAGCAATTTACAGTGGCTTTTAAAACATGAATGACAAAACATTCCAAATAATAAATGCATCCAGGAGCGGTTAGAGTCAGAGAATTGATTCCTGCTCAGACCAAGTCATTTGGAAAGACACCGTGAACCTGCAGTGATTGGAAGCGATTAGAGTTGGACAATATATTGACATTTAGATCATGTTGTGAGTGTTGCTTTGAAGATATGCAAAATTTGAATATCAAGTATATTGTTTTCAACTGAGGTGACACTTTTGTGTGTCATTAGGCAGACATTTCACATTTGTCTGATAGATTAAAGTCAATTAATACATTGACATAAATTATCTGACTATCATAATCCAAAAAAGAGGTTTTTAATATTCTCAATATTGTCCTCCGCTAATGGACTAGTGACTATGAAGGGACTGAGTAAGGTATATTAGTTTAGCCTACTTTCTCTACTCTACAGGTTCAAATAATGCTTTAAATTACAGTCCATGTAATCGTGATTTTTTTTTCTCCGTGAGCAGCAGCCTCGTACAAGTCATACATTTAACCACGTTTGAGTTAGCTGTTTTTCTTTGCTGTTTGTGAATGCGTCACTGCATGTTTTAGGGAGAACCTGGTCAGCGTGATGCGTGTATGGATTGTCTTGACGTGTTTTGAGCGGCTCACGACACATTGTAAAGCGTATCGGTCACCCAATAAATCCTCCTACTGGGAAAACACAACATGAGATATACGAGTGCTTAATGAATGTGCGCGGAGGTGGTGCTGCAGTGAACTGGACAAGGCCTGAACAGGGTGCCAGGGTTCAGGGAGTCCTATGGGAGAGCGGTGGGCATGCTCGCTCTGACACAAGGCCCCAGTCACAAGAGGGTTAATTGTGGGTGTTTAAAAAGCACATGTCGTTAAAGCGCCATTGGGTGGAAAGGGCTCTATTTATACATGGCGGAGGTAATGAGGTGAAATTATTCTGTCCGACAGCGATGGGATGTGACCGCAGCGGCTTGTGGAGACTCCTGCTTTACCTAGACTCGCGCACAATGTTTTCAGTCCAAATACGGACCACCGACTCTTGTTAATTAATTCCCATTTACATACGAGCAGCTGTGGTTTCCATTGCAGCCTGAAGCCTTGTCACAGCAGCCCCGCTGATTGACTAATTAATGACTCCCCAGATGCAGCAATTAAATGGAAATGAACTTAATAAGTCTCGACCAGGCTTTTATTACTAATGTTTACACATCTGTATGTAAACACAGGGACGCACAGAGCAGGGTTTTCCTCAGACTCGGTCCCTCTGACAATGTGAAACCTTTTACTCAGAAGATTCTGTCAAAAGGACCCTGAAGCTCCACTAGAGGGAGCAACTCCACAGGGATCTAAAGTGTAACTATTACTGACTGTGTTTATAAAAAACAAACATCTCCATTACCTTAAAATAATTTGGATGTAGTAACAGTGATGATATATACTAGTATTTACATGATTATGATTACATGATTATTATGATTCTTTCTATTTGAGTTCTATTATCCTTAAATGAAACTTGCAAGCTATTGTTTTTAGCCTTATTTGAAATGCTTCAATCTTAAGAGCATTAACAGAGCGCAAGTCCTTCTGTTTTGTATAGAGCTTGGACTTGTGTCACATTTTGTAGAATTTCCAGTTAGCTTTATGTAAAGGGAGATTTTAAGATGCTAAATACTAACCACATTAATATTCTGACACTAAAATGTGATCATGTTTTAACCATAGTGAATGTCCCATGAATAGGACTTTTCCAGTTTGAGATATTCCACTCACATATTGCTCTAGTGTGCCTGTAATACTTTTTGTCAACATTGTATTTTAAACGTTCTTCTCGCATCAGTAACGGTTTGCACATTGTGGTCTCCTTCTTGAAGTATTTTCCCTGTTTTTTTTTACGTTACATTCCCTGAGCCAGCATTTGTCCTGTCCATGCCAGGTCAAGCTTCCCCGCTTCCCGTCTGCTTTTCGCTGCTGCCGAGTCTGGTCCTGAGACACAACGGTCAGTGGCACCCACCCTGCATTTCCATCGGCGCCTGCTGTCCGCGCCAGAGAACCAGGTGAGACGGCAGATATACTGTACACTCTAAGAACTTATTAATATACTTTTCATAAATGTTCATTCAATCTCAAACTTAAATCTGAGCCGTCAGGAATTTGAAGTGGGTGAAAGCCTTAAATGTGACTAGGCCAAGTAAAATGTGCTACTGGTTTTGCTTTTTCATTTTGGGATTTCCGCAGCGAGTATCAACCTCTAGACAGCGTATGGAGCTCTTCTTGACTCAACTTCAGTGAAACCATGCAGGGAGAAGGGTAAACCAGCTCGTGGACATACATGGCTGGCTGGAATCATTTCCATCCAGTAGCTCTATATAGAAATAGATATTGTGTGTAAAATTCGTCCTGCTGTCCTATGACATTTCAAACGGCTTGTGAGATATTTCATTATGTGTGCATTTGATTTAAGTGCCTAGCCTCAGACAAACCCCCTCTAATGGTGATCTAGTGCCTTTGTAAAAATATTCTTCTTGGCTCTATCTAGTGCTCTGCCTCCTCATGGCTTTTCCAGAGAAAGGATGACCTGTTGTCCTCTAAAGGCTGAATGGGAGGTGCATTTCACAAAACCCAAAGCATCCTCATACTCAGTATGAAAATTTGTCTTGCAAATTTTTATGTGAGTTTGGCGTGAATCAATTACGTATATGAATTGCCGCCATGTGACTGATAATAAAGATGCAAACCGAGGATCTGCAGATGGGCCCCTGGACGCTGCCTGTGGCTGCTGCATTGAAGGATGGGTCAAATGTAGGGTGCAAATTGCCCTTCGGGGATCAGTGAAGTATACCTTTACTTAAAGTATGTGTTGTACTTTACTCAATAATTCATGTCATTCAGGGCTAGTGGAGCTCAACAGTCCGGTCCACTTTGAAGTAAATTTCTCATTCATTTTTGCCATAAGGTTTTAGAAAAATGCAAATATTAAAAGTTTAAAGGCACAACAGCGGCTAAGCAGCTCTATGGTAACTGATGTCCATGGTAACTAATGCTGTGCCTGTTTTAGTCCAAAATGTTTTATTAACTTTGCAGTTTCTAATGTTTCAGACAGATTTTAAATACAATAAAGGTCTTGTGCTCATTGCTTACAACAGAGCTGACAGAGCCCCGAGCAAGCTTTAAAACATTTAATATTATTTTTCTTCAGGATCTATGGGAAAATTTAATGGAACTCTGGAACCCAGTGGTGGGTGGTCAGTGTTGATCTCCAGGTAACCAACCATTCTTACACGCATTTCTATAATAGTTGATTCTGACTGACCAGTTCATCTTACTGTTTATTCTGGAATATGAAAATCAGATTTTCACAACCCAAAAGCAAAAATGCTAACCAGCTTTTTGTCTCCAGCATGTTTTTCTGTGGAGTTTGTTGCATGTTTAGACAAATATCTATCTCAATTAGGCCACATTTCATCACTACTGCTCCGAATAGAAGTGCTTTGTTTGCCAAACAGTGCCATGGCTTTTAGATGGGAATCCCAGACCTGCAGCTGCAGTGATCATCGTCTGCGTTTGCATGGCACCCGCTGTGAGCACTGAACATCATGGGACCAAATTCTCCCGATCATTTCCATAAATTTGATTGATGTTCCTCTTTCCCACTTTGGTGAAGGTCCCTCAGGAAGGACACAGGGATAAATGTGCATATCATGACATCTCAGAGTCATCAATTAAGCACAAATGTGTTTCAGGATTTACAGTGGTTTGTTGATGAGATTTTGAAGGTATTGCTGCTTTTTGACCAGGTTGTCGTTGTAAATGGGAATTGGTTCTCAACCCTTCCTACTCAGGTAAATAAAGTTGAAATGAAAATAAAGTATTGTAGGAGATCAAAGGTTTTATCATAACTTTCTGAACATATCAATGTTAAAGACGTAATAGCATTAGTATTTTGAATAATTGTAACATATAACACGTGGGATGCAGTTCATGTTTGTCCTGCATGGTTTGGTCCTGTTTAGTCCTGATATAGACAAGGTTGGGTTCTGGTTTAGTCTCAGTTTTGATGATGTGTGCAACTGTGAATGCACCCATAGATACACTATACATTTACAATATACAATTACAAACTATCTATTTTTTCTTTATTTGTTCATGTCATGCCATTTGTTATACCACCAATGTGCAAAATATACATTTAGTCAATTTGTGACATTATTGACAACATAAGACTTATTCATCCTGTTTCTTAAATCATTAAAGGAAAAACATATGACATAGAATATGCATTATCACTTGAATTTTTTCAAGAATGTTGTTAAAACAATTGCATTTAGTGTCACAATGATTGGTAGGCTTATCAAACCCCAAAACATCAAATGAATCAACAAAGTCAAGTTATCATTGGACATGCCTTCCTTTTTGTGATTTTGCTTGAAGGCAAGGCAAGGCAAGGCAAGGCAAGTTTATTTGTAGAGCACAATTCGTACACAGGGCAATTCAAAGTGCTTTACATAAACAGGAAAAGTTGCATTAAAATCACAAAACACAAAAATCATTTTAAAATAAAGTGCTTTAAGAGAGAAGAGTGCAGATAGATCTTTCAGTCGTCTAAAGAGAACTGTTTTTAGCCTGGATTTAAACATTGTCAGAGTGGAGGCCTGTCTCACATCTTCAGGGAGACTGTTCCAGAGTTTAGCTGCAAAAAACTGAAATGCTGATTCCCCATGTTTAGTCCTGACTCTAGGCACCTGCAGGAGGCCTGTCCCTGAGGTCCTCAGAGTACGAGATGGTTCATATGGCACTAACATGTCAGAGATGTACTTTGGTGCTTGGCCGTGGAGAGACTTGAACACAAGCAGAGCTGCTTTAAAGTCAATTCTCTGAGCCACAGGAAGCCAGTGCAGAGACCTGAGCACAGGACTAATGTGATCGTACTTCCTGGTTCTAGTCAGGACCCGAGCAGCAGCATTCTGGATGTACTGCAGCTGTTTTACAGCTCGTTTGGAGAGGCCAGTGAACAGGCCGTTGCAGTAATCTAACCTACTGGAGACAAATGCATGGATAAGTCTCTCCAAGTCTGGTTTAGACACTATACCTTTAATTTTGGCAATGTTTTTTAGGTGGTAAAAGGCTGTTGATGTTATTGATTTGATGTGGCTGTTAAAGTTCAGGTCTGAGTCCATTATTACCCCCAGATTTCTAACTTGATTTGTCGGTTTTAGAGCGAGAGACAGGAGGTGTCTGCTTACACTTTCTCTCTGTTTCAGCAGTCACCTCCTGAATAAAGCACTTTTACAATTCACGTCGGACATAGTAAAGAACTGAATTAAACACATATAGTATCTTATGGCCTCCATTTGATCCAAAGCACTATCTGCCTTTGCAGCAGTTTTGCAGCAGTAGCTGTGAGGCCTGCATTGTGAACATGATGAAAGAGAAAGTGCATAATGACTTTAGCAGTGTGTTGTATGTATCATACCTTCATGCAGTTTCCAGCAGGTGGTTTCATAGGTAATACAGGAAAAACATAGTATATAAACCACCATAGGGGCAGTTGTTATGTCTAAACCAACACATTGAAATGACTGGTACCTTCATCTAAAACAATGCCCCTGACGAGAATGGTATTTTTCTCATGGAAAGGCCACTTGAAAGTGAGTTTCGAAGCATCATATATAAAGAACAAAACCCTCTTGTCCACGGCTTCTTGAAATCTTGGTAAATGAGGCGTACACCTGAACAGATAAATCAGATTGGCTGGATGTTCATTGCGGTAGACTCTTCTCTGGGAGTTAAATACAAAGCCACATGTTTGTAATGTCTTGTGTAGGGAGGTCAAACTGTATCAGTCCTTTTTGGTATTTTTTTATTTAAAGGTGCTGAGCCTGATTTAGTCTTAAAAAACTAAAAAAAACACAGTAATTTCTTAGGTAATTCATTTTAAACTCTTTCCAACAGACCACATGTATTGTTCACTTAATGTATAGTGCATTCTGAACATCCTAACTATTCACCACAATCTATTCGCCACAAGCTTTTAAAACCTTTGAAAGACCAGACTGAGTTTTGCCGTCACAATAAACCTAACAACAACTAGCATGGATAAAGCATTCTATGATGAGATACAGAGAGCACACAATGGACTCATTTTTACCCAAACAAATGGTTTTACAATATACCTGTACTGGGCCTAAACGGATTTATTAAATAGAAAAATCAGGTACAGCCCCTTTAATACATACAAATAAGAAATTACATAATTTGAAAACACAGAGTCATCTTTTTTATCCTCCATAAGAATTAGAATAAGGATATCAGTCTTGCCTCTCTGTGTAGGGATTAGGTGTAGGTTTTAAGTATTCCTTTTGACACAAGAAGAAGTCAGATCAAGATCTCCTACCAAGCCAAAAAGCCAAAAGTGCTATCTGCTTTTATGGGACAGCTCAGATAGAGTGGTAGTGCAGGATGTTATGGTTGGTAGTTCTAAACCTATGCACTCTTACCAGTTCATGCTGTTCTTTCTATATTTGGCAAAAGAATTGTTATTGGTATTTGTACAAAGATGTCTTTAATCCCTTTAAGACCTTTAATACATATTTCGTCATTTGAGGTGGAACTTTCCCAGCTGTCATGTTGAAGAATTTTATATTTCTCTTCCTTTATGTACATGACATGGATTCCTGGCAGAAACTTTTGACAACCACTGGTCAAACTACTTTGTTTGACGCCTTAGTGAAAACTTATATGGCAACTTCCTCATCAGGCTAAATTCCTTTTCTGTGAATCTGTCTTATTTTTCCTTCTTAGAGCTGGTTTGGTCAGATTGCTTGAGATATTTTCTTGCATCAGACACCAAAACTAAATAAAACAAACACTGCACCTGACAGGAACTTATTGGAGCATGTAGACTTTTTTTCTGCTTTTATTTCAACATTTGTGACATCTGGCTCCACAGTCTCTTCCTTTGTTTACCGGGGCCTCCAATTGCAACTCTGGTGTAACCCCCACACTATAGGTTCATTAAAAGGGTGTCAACCAATTAGTCAAAAGTAGAAGCAGTAGATTTTATATTGCAATGGAGGACAGGGCCTTTCCAAATACATTTTATTTTCCAGGTGCACTATAAGCCACTTTTACACAGTGTGGCCAGAGCCTTGTAAACAGCTTTGTAGAAAGTGTGGGGACAATAAAATGGACCACCAGAATTTTGTAATGAGATTTACCTGGCTCTTCAGTCATAAAGGTCGAGGGTTTACAGATTGTTTTCTTTTTTTTCTTTTTTTTTTTTTATGTAAATACATTATACATTATCTATTAGACTATTTGGAAACTTTTGTGTGAAGCTACTAACAGTTATGTCCACAATTTGGCAAGTGTCAGTGTTTAGTAACTCAGCATACTAATTCATTTTCATTAAGGGTGGCATAGTGGTAAGACTTTTGCCTCACATCAAGAAGGTCTGGTTTATTTCTGGACTGATTTAGGCGAGTCTGTGTGGAACTTGCTTGTTCTTCCTGTGTCATTGGATTTATGGAATCCCCATAAATCCAATGTGTGTAAAATAACAATATGACATATGTACAAATCGACATATAATAATATAAAAAAAACACTTTTTTGTTGACAAATATAAAGAAAACAAGTCCATCTCAATAGCTAAAGTAATAGCTTATCTCAGGCCTGTATTTCACCTGCTTTTATTTTATATCATTAGTGTCGCACCATTCTTTGTTGGAAATTATTTGATATGTAGATCATATTTCTTCTGGCATTTGTTTTTGTGAGTCACCCATCTGTGGTAGAATACATAATTCAGTCCAAAAATGTGAGGGCCTGAGGTCTTGGCTCAGTCAGGCAAAGTCCGGGAAAATATCCACAGAGCGTTTGTGATTAAGTGTCTTTATTTAAGCTCCTCCAACCCAAATGAGCAATCAGAGCCAAGCTGAGGCCCCGAGCTTCCTCAAAACCATGTAACTGGAAGCACTTGAACATTACTAACCACTCATCATCAGGTCTGCCCAGTCAGCTGGCACTGTCCTTTACTGAACCGGGGCCATTTTGTACGTCTAAATTGTACTTGGTGCCATAGCATTCCAATGATCTAAATTCATGTGGAATGTATAAGGATAATAGTTTGGGCTTCAGTAAATTGAATTACACGGACTATCTCTAACATATCCAATTGTTATGTTCAGGTTATTTATGATTGTTTATAGTCAAGTTTGACAGAGGTGGGTAGAATAGCCAAACATTACACTCAAGTAACGTTATTTCAAAATAATTTCACTCAAGTAAAAGTACATAGTAGTCGTCCCAGAAATGATTCATGTAAGAGTAAAAAGGTTTATGGGGAAATAACTCAAGTTTGAGTAATTATCTGTATGTAACACCGGATTTGTAATTTGAAGTCAGTATAATTGGAAGGAAAAACAAAAGATAAATCAAAATGTGAGTAAAAAACTTTATTGTGCAAAAACACTAATGTTCAAATAATTTAATATTGTCAACATAAACCTTTTGTCATTGACTTACACATTGGGAAGAGTAAACAAAACTTTGACTTGCTGTATTTAAGAGATCCGATACAAAAGATATTACTCAAGTAGGAGGAAAAGTAAGCTGTCTAGAAATGACTCAAATTACAATATATTTGAATATTTTTTCAAAGAGTGAAGTACTACTTACCTCTAATGATAAAGACCAATTTGTAACCACAGAGCAGACAACAGAACGCTGTCAGTTTTCGTTTGTTGGACTTTTAACATTAAATCACCCAACCTGATCTCTGTTGTGTTTGCAGACTTAACAAAAATGAAGGAACAGGTAGAGGTTTACAAATGGCCTTTCGTTTACTGTTTTATGAATTCATTCAAGTTGTTGTTGCGCCAGTGGCTAAAGTCATGTCTCCACCCGTTTGAGTGAAATTCCCACATTCTCCCTGTCTAGCTCACATCACTAAACCTGATGAACTGATAATGTCAAGGAAGTTACATCATGAGATGCTTGGTCTTCTATAAACAATGTTAATTCTTATTAGTTGTCATTTGTAAATTACCCATAAAATAAACTGCAAACTTGCTAAAGAGGTTTTGTTTAGGTAGACACTGGCTGGGCGGTGGTCTTCTATGAGTTTTGTCCAGGAGACGTGCTAAAAGTCTATTTTTAGAAGCATTTTAAGGCATGAGGTCAGAGTGAGCGGGTTGGGCATCACACACACCTCCGGGTGGTTTGGTGTCACTCATATGTGAAGACTGAACCGGCTGCTCACAAAACAGACACTGAATCACTTATGGAGTATCTAAGTGCGCGCTGTAACCACAAGGGGAGCTAGAGGAGCGTGATGTGGAAGAGCTGGGGGAAGGGGAGTCATTTACATGTGAATTGAAAAGAAACGTCTGGAACAGGGATTCACAAACTTTTCTCCACAAGTTCCACAGTGCCACATCACTTTTCTAACTATACAACTGTAAATGCAATGATAAAAGTGGAAAACTGTTTAATCATTAAACAATATCAACACAATATTTAAACCAAAATATTAAAGGTGCACTATGAAACTTTCCTGGTAGAGGATTCGCCACCTTCTTATCTACATGAGGGTGTTATTGCTTTGAATTATCTATCTCTGTCTTATATATCTATTGTAGCAAGCTCACCATAATAATTTTTCAAGGTATTTCTTTTAGCATTGACAACTGTATCTGAAATGCTTTTTGTTTTTTGATGATTAGTCATTTGTTGTTTTTCTTTCGATAACAAAAACAGACATCAAACATCATCATCATCATCGTGTTCCTGTGTAGGGTTGGATGCCACAACTCACCAGTCATCTCGGTTCACAGCCTGATTCTGATTGCACCAACATAGTTCGTGTCCATTGTCTGACGTTATCTGTCCACATGAATCGTGGTCTCCCTCTGCCCCTCTTTGCTGCAATCCTCCATTCTAGAAGGACAAGGCATTATCACGGACAATGTGGCCAAAAATAATGTTGTCTTTTCTGGATGCTCTTGAAGAAATCTTCTTCAGGGCCACTTTGTCTTCTGATTTCCTTGTTGGTAACTTTGTTCATCTATGTAATCTTAAGTATCTTTCGACAGGTCCACATCTCGAATTCTCTCAAACGATCTATCATTTGTTTTGAAATAGTCCATGCTCCTGATCTGTGCCGTAATGCTGACAATGCAAACAGTGTAGAATTCTTACCCTGGTCTTAAACAGATTAGAGGCCTACAAGTACTTTAGACATTTTAAATATGTCATTTTAGCAATGGATATCCTGTTGCTTCCTCACATTTGCCATCTTCATCCTCCTAAATAGATAAAACTTGCAACTTGTTCTGTTTCAACTCTATCAATCTTTATACTAACTCATAATTGACATTCTTGCAGACAAAGCACACAGAGAAAACAAAAAAAACACTAGAAAAGAAATAAAAAAGAGAGCAGGCAGAGGAATTGTTTGTTTTTTGAGATTGCAAGTCAGGGCATGGAATATTATGCATTGTAACCAATCAATCACTGAAACAATCCAGTGCATTAATCGATCAATCCACACCGACTCCAAAAGACACCATGTGCAATAAACAAAAGGCTTCCCGACCCAGACAAAGCAAATCACACCAAAATGACACAGGAAATGTGCAATCTTTTTTTTTTTTTAGTTCTTTTATTAATATCATGAATATTCTCAAGCGACATCTATTTAGTTTCATTTTGATCAGATTTAATAAATATAGCATATTCTGTTGCAGTCTAGACAATCAATTAATGAAATGGTTAAGGATAAAACGATTATTATATTACCTAAAAGATCATTAGCTGCAGCAATGGTTCTCATACAGTGGTAGCAACAGTACTAATTTCCCAGTTTTGAGTCCCTTGAATCCACATTTCTGTGCTCCCTTTGGTCGTACATTGTTCATATACCACAGCAAATTGTGTAGGTATAATACAGCTCAAAACTATTCTGGAAAAATAAAATCTAAAATATTTCCTTAAGCAGTTGTAATGTCACGATCATGTCAACTCCAAAGTGACTTACTGCTGTTCAGAGATGCTTGTCTTGACCCACAGACTGCGCGTGTACATGTGTGTGCGCTCACTGGGGCATATTTTTCATTAACGCTCGCCCCGTCTCCTATTTCTTCGAATGCGTGAGCGTGTGTGTACGATCGCAGCAGGTTCAGACGGCCCGCTCTCACAACACACTAACCTGTTTAACTCACTCGGCGCCTGGATCCCTGATGGGGGGTGCTTTTACTGCTCCAGCCCCTAAAACAAGCTCTCCGGCGGCCGCAGCGGTCAGCAGCCCAAACCAAGCCTCCATTCACCTCCGCGGGCCAGCTGTTTATTTTCAGAAGCATTAGAGGAAACACTCGACAGGGCTTATCAGATCCAAACAGTCACACGTCTTTGTTATTTTACACACAAGCCTCCTCTCAAGCCGCACTCATTTTCACTAATTGTTTTCGTACTTTGGCGGAGAAATAACACGACGGGCTGCGTTTAACACCAGCGGTAAGAGAATCCATCAGTGTAAACAGCGCAGATACAATGCACAGTGGGAATTTATCTGAAATGTTGTTTTATGTTAGGTAAGGTCAAGGCTGTAGCTACTATTCATCCCCCATACACGACAAAAAGAAAAAAAACTATAACGCACTGTGCATAATAACAACATTAGGAGACAAAAGTGAGATACAATTCGAGCTGTTGCCGTTGCACTTTTTTCCTTCGCCATTTTTGACACTTGCATTTAATGTTCAGCAGATTTTGGTCCTTGTCTAACGTACTCATATCCCCTTTTCTGTTTTTCTTTCAGGTCTATAAAAAGACAACTTGACGTAAAATTGCGTGGCCTGGTCTACAAACTCTAACTGATCTGTGCTGTAAGAAATGAGAAGTAAGCGAGTGTGAGGAAGTTTATGGCTTGTCCATACATATACTTTTAGTGAGAATTCCACAATAGAGGTGGGAGGTATATTGATAAATGCATAATATCACAAAATTAGAATGTACAGTGCATCGTCTATAGTTAAAACTATTAAAAATGAGCACAAAAAGAGACAGAAACATCTATTGTAATCTCACAAACAAGACAATAAAGTGATGTTTTTGCTCTTTTGTGGTTATTTTGATTATCCTGACACATTTGTGTAATACTTGAATATCAACCAAGACATTTACAAGTACATTTTAGCACATTCCTGGTGCACTGTGAAAACATCCTTTGAGTACTGTTATCAAGATAATGCAAATAAAATAACAAGATAGAAGAATTGTTTGTTAATATAGCCCACCCCTATTCCATATTAAGCTTTATAAATGAGACGACAGACCATATTTTGTCTGCAGAATATGTCTAAGACAATTGTGTAACTTGAGATGAGATTGTGATATGCACTAGGTGTGTTTTAGTTGTATTTGGTGTTGGAGGTGAAGAATTCCGAGGTTGTTATGACTTTGTAATGTCCAGGGTCTACATGGGGGCAGTGTTGCTCTGTGAGGGACACATGAGCTCAACAGACAGGTCATAGTGGGGGTCAGTAAGGGAGGATGGTGTTATCAAAATGTGAGTTTTGATAGCTCTTCAGTAACATTATAGCTATAGTTGTTATAGCTTCAAAATATTGTCACAACTTTTACTGATACATTTGCACTGAGCTGTAGATTTTTAAATAATTTATAATTAACTTTAAGATGAAAATTAAAGTGAACCATGAATTTGTAAAACTGGCTCAATTAACTATTCAGGACATTTGTATGCATGCAAATGTGTGCATAACAGATAGTTCCATAAAACAGTCAAATACACAGGTGTTTGTATGTCAGGTGTCACTTGTCATGCAATAAACTCAGCATTGTATCTAACACATTATAGAACATTCAGTTAATGTTAAACCAATGGAGATTTTTAGATGCTGAATACTGAATTTAGCATTTATTCAAAAGTATTCTGAGTCTATGTGATACATTTACCTGTAGTGACGCAGCAGCTTATTGGGTTGTTCCACAGATACTTTTTTACTTTGATAATGTATCTTTATGAATAGTTATCAAAACGGTAGTTTTTTGACATTCCACAAACTTTTGTGGTCTGCTGTGTTTTTGGTACTTTATTGTCCAGAATAACATTAGATTTAAGAAATGTTTATTATGTTTATTTTTATTGTTAGTTTTAGTGCTAATTGTAAATGGTAACAATGTGCACAACACGGTTAGGGGATGGTAATGTTTTCTAATGAGGCTCTGGTGCTGCTCTCGTGTGGTTGAGTGGTTGTTAGTTGTCAAAACAGCCCTGGTTTTTCATGTTTGAAGGCTAACTCTAACTCTTCCATTAAAAATACATTAATTTTAACTCCTGGAATGACAGCGGGCTAATGGAACGCTGTGTTTTGTTTACAAACACTGGACGGGTCTATATGATCAGTTTGTGGAGCCAATCCCTTACAAATAATGATAAGGTTCAATTTTCCTTTTGGATATTTCCCCAATAGAGTTATATAGACTCCTGTCTTTCATCTGAATTATGACATCATCAACTTCTAGCTTATGAGTGCAACCTATAGGATCCA